>JADBJO010016916.1:5000-7500 GCA_016801955.1 Conus betulinus | reverse complement strand
GATCATTTCTGTCTGTGGATCATTTCCGTCTGCCTCTGTGGATCATTTCTGTCTGTGGATCATTTCTGTCTGTGGATCATTATGCTGAACAATTTAGCAGTGGGGGAAAACAAGTGCAGGCTAACAATTCTTCCGTCGTTGCATTAATAACTTGGCAAAGATTTTAAACAATATAAAAAAAAAGGGAGTGGGGGTGAGGGAGTGGGTAAGGAAGGAAATGAGAAAAAACAAAATTAGGGAAATGTGAATGTTAAAACCCTTCACTAGCAGCCTATGGGAACCATTGTAATCCATCTTGAAGACAGAACCACTCATACTGCCTTCTCCGAGGCCTTTCGTCCGTAGGATCGGACTCATCAGGGGGACACGGCTGATTGTGTCTGGGTTCTCTTGTGTTTTGTCTTATGACTCGTTTGTCCGCGTTTTTCTTCTTGGCGGTTCGCTAACATTTGTTTAAGATTTGTTTAGATTTTCCGCCTGCAGTCGTCTCACTTTGCAACTAGATCTCTTTTGTAAGTCTATAATCTGATGGCAATTTTATGACTTGCCAGCATTTGTTGTAGTAATCTGGTGATTAGGTAATAAGAATGGTGTACATTGTCCAGTCTGGACACAAGCTGTCCATTCGACAGAGTCTGCTTGCTCGTATAGCTTTTGAATAAAGTTTTGAAATGTTGTCTGTTCTTCGATTTCTTTACTACGATTTTTAAATGAAATCTGGGAACGAAGTACTACCAAGAGAAACGCCAGACAATTCTCAGGACAGCTTATGCCAACAGTTTAAAAAAAAAAAAAAAAAAAAAACTGCCATGTCGTTAACTGATTGGTTTGTTTCATTTTCAGAATGTCGGGTTTTCTTTCTTCTTTTTTTTTTTTCCGATGAACTCACCTTTCTATGATGTGGCGCTTGATTTTTTTTTTCTTTTTTTCTTTTTTTTTTTATTTATTTTTATTTATTTTTTTATTTTTTTTTTTTGGGGGGGGGGGTATTTGGGGGTATTTTTGTTTTGTTTGTTTTTTTTTTTTTTGTTTTTTTTTGTTGTTGTTGCAAAGTGAGGCGACTGCAGGCGGAAATCTGAACAAATCTTTAAAAGTGGTTAAAATACCTCTGTTTTGTTTTCTGGATAGTTTGACAGCCCTCTGAACAGGCTCTACGTCGTCCGACTTCTTAAAACACAATGGTGAAACACTCGACACCCTCTTCTCTCGAGGTCATCACCATGGCAATAACACAAGGTCGTTTGGGGATTCCTGGTAGTTGCCTTGGTTACAGTACATTGCCAGGAGTCTGATGAAGGCATGCTGCTGGAAACTCCAAATGAAACTGCGAAGCTCTTGAGTGGACTATGGTGAGTGCTCTCTCTCTCTCTCTCTCTCTCTCTCTCTCTCTCTCTCTCTCCTCTCTCTGTGAACAGGCTTTGTCTCTCTCTCATCATCTCAACAGGCTCTCTAAAGCTTACCACAACAAACCATCATTCATTCTCTCTCTCTCTCTCTCTCTCTCTCTCTCTCTCCTCTCCTCCTCTCCTCTCTCTCTCCTCTCTCTCTCTCTCTCGCTCTCTCCCGCTGACATAGTTATCCCCGCTAAAGAGGTTTTGAGTTCACACGTGTCCCTTTCTTAGTTAGTTTTCTGCGTCCATCAGCAAGATCAAACAACAACAAACAACCCTGTCGAACAGATTTTGACCCATTTTGGTGGAAGGATGGATTGTTGCCGAAACACCGAGTCAATAAATTCTGGCGTAAGCGTGTGCGGCGGATCCGAACTCAACAACCCGATCCGGGATTTGATCATGATGACCATTGTTCCCACTTAACTCGAATACTGTGCAGTTATTGCTGATGAATTCTCGGCAATTTATGCATGAACTCTTCCCCCCTCCCCCGCAATATTAAAGATTTCTGGCGGTCAAAACTTTTAGCTGTTTCTTACAGTAAACATTGCTTGGTTGTTTTTTTTTTTCAGTCTGGCAGTCAACATTTTTAGCTGTTTCTTACAGTATACAATGCTGGGTTGTTGTTTCTTTCAGTTTTGTGCCTCGTAATACTTCCCCCTGGCAGGGGAATTCGTTTTTCTTCTTCTCATGAACCAATTTCCTCTTGGATTTCATTTTTTCCAATGGAAACGAGCCGACCTCAACATCCCATTTTGTCTCCACTTTGACTGTGAACATAATTATCTTCTCCACTTTAACTGTGAACATAATTGTCTTCTTCCCCGCCCTTTGGCCCTCCATGTCGGGTCGGGGTCAGAGAATGCAGTGTTCGTCCATATGTCAATTCTGTGTTCATGCACGCACGCACACACACACACGCACACACACACACACACACACTCTCTCTCTCTCTCTCTCTCGCTCTCTCTCTCTCTCTCTCTCTCTCTCTCTCACACACACACACACACACACACACACACACACACCTGCCACTCAACTTTTTTTTTGGTCTACCATAGATCTCTGAAAAGAAAATCATGCCAGAAAACCACAAAAACAACAAC
>JADBJO010016916.1:0-2500 GCA_016801955.1 Conus betulinus | reverse complement strand
ACTGCTAATGATAATAGTAGTAGTAATAACGAACAAAAGCAACAACAATGATAATGATAACAATAGTTATAACAATCAAAAACAACTGATGACGATGATGATGACATAGAAGTAAATAGCGTATTATATGACAATCAAAGTATAGTTACACACAAAAAAGGAAATGAAAAAATAATTAAAACAAGGGGGGGGGGGGGGGGGGGGGGTGGGGGGGGGGGGGGGGGGGGGGGGGGGGGGGAATGACATACACAGTTCCAGCCTATCTGTGGACGAATGCCACTCCCCCCCCCCCCCCCCCCCCCCCCCCCCCCCCGCCCCTCCCCCCCTCCTCACCTTCTCCCTCCACCGTAACACTCGGAACACATGCCCCCATACCCCCTCCCTCCGCATTCCTTGTACCACCACCACCATCACCACCACCCCACCCCACCCCCACCCCCACCCCTCATCCGGCTCAAACACTCGGCCTGTAAATTGTGCACAAGACCAACCACCTCATTCTCTCCATCCATCCACACCGGCATGCCCACTGTCATCAAAAGCCCGCGGTCTGCTTGTTTTACCTGAGGAAGACCTAAGGTCGAAACGCGTCGTGTTTTGTCTTGTAATCCGTGTGTCCTTATTGTCTGGGGGAATCATTAACAATCCTTTGTGAAATTTGTTGCAATTTCCATCTTCAGTCACTTCACTTTGAAACTAATTAAATGAATAAATGCACTTACATGATTAACTAAGGAACTTACAAGCTAACATTCTCACCAGCTCTCTAACTAACTGAACAAGTAAATAAGTACAAATACATTGACTGAGGAGAAATGAAATATGAAGTAAAACTAAACAAACATCAACATCCTTTTCGTTTGTGTCTGGCTGGAGGAACCGCTTCATGGGACACTATCTCTGCAGCACAGCATAATTTGATGAGTTGTTTCCCTTTGATTGACAAAACGCTTCGCTCTCTCTCTCTCTCTCTCTCTTGAAAAAAAAAAATCTAGAGGGCGAGGTAGGATAACTGGTAAAGCTGATGCTGTTTCTTGTCAGACCTGTATGTTTGGTTTCCTGTATATTATTTTCATATCAGTATTAATTTTTACTTATTCACATTGTGAAGTGAAAACGAAGATGGTGAATTACACATATAACAAACATTACTTTTTCGAAACCCTTTGTCTTACTCCTCTAGCTCCTCCCGTTTTTACTTGTCATGTGCATGTATTGCGGCCAAAAGACGTTTTCACCTGTCATTTCCATGTATTGCGGCCAAAAGAGAATGTACATTACGATCCGAAGTTGCGAGTTTTCTCCCCTTTATCTTTATGTTCTGAACTGAAGACAGCAGACCTCAGGGTTTAAATCGGCCACACGCTACGATCAGCACCAGAAATACTATCAAATCCGTGTAAGCATTTTAAGGCTCTGCAGCATTTTGAGAAAGAATAGAATTAAACTGGATATAGCTCACACTGAACAACACCAAATAATCATTCCACTTTTTTTTTTTTTTGAAGGATCCCTATCAATGACATTACTGGTCATCTTAGACACGAGAACCAGCCCATACTTGACTGTCAGAATTCTAGGCTTAAATCTCACCCGCTACCTCGTCTGTTTGTCTGCTGGCCTTCCCTGGATAGTGCCGTTCTTTTTGCTTTCATCTGTCGGCTTTGATCCACCCAGCATGACCCAGGGGCATATAATTTTATGGAAGAAAATACGGATAAAAAGTCAGAAAACAGTTCAGTTGTGCCTACACCCAGGTGCTTATATGGAAGAAAATTCAGAAGACGGTTCAGATGTGCCTGCTGTAGACATTGGAGGCTTTCACTTTGATGTTAAGAACGACTGGTATCATCCCGTTTGTGCGGAAAACGGCTTGTAGAATGGTTTTTGTTAAGTTTGAAAACGTGGCGCACTTGCTTGTGTGTGTGTGTGTGTGTGTGTGTGTGTGTGTGTGTGTGTGTGTGTGTGTGTGTTGTGTTGTGTGTGTGTGTGTGTGTGTGTGTGTGTGTGTGTGTGTGTGAGGCAGGCAGACAGGCAGGCGGACAGAGACGGACCCAGACGAAAGTGGGTGTGCTTTGTATGTATAAAAGAGAGAGAGAGAGAGAGTTCTGTTTGATAAGAGTAAGTGTCCAAAAGCAAGCATAAGAGATACTGGTCACACACACACACACACACACACACACACACACACACACACACACATGCCAGCGTGCACACACACACATACACACATATACACGCGTGCGCATGAACACACACATACACACACACATGCACGCGCGCGCACACACACACACATACACACACACACATTATACATTGACCACAGAACACTACCTTTCACTTTCTGGCCTTTTTACTGTCCAGATTTCGATTTTTTTTTTTTTTTTAATGACATCAATAGAGTAAACGCTTACAAACAAACCAAGCTTTCAGATGTCTTCTTTTGTCACTAAGGTACAAGGATGCATCGACTTCAGTTTGTGTATCACGCAATCAT
>JADBJO010016915.1:0-39147 GCA_016801955.1 Conus betulinus | reverse complement strand
CCCGTCTGAGACAGAACGTAATCTTTAGACACAAATACACAAGATGACGATGAGGTGACAGTGCACGTTATTCTTCCCGGCCCAATTTTTATAGCAATCATAGGGGGAGGGGGAAAACAATACTCTTGGAGAGGAGAACAATATAAACAAAAAAAAGCAGAGCAAAAAAAAGCAGAGCAAGCAGAGCAAAGTAAGAAACAAACATTCATGATGATCTGGACAAAATTAGTGATCGTACTCGTACTCGGCTGGCCTACTCACTTTGGACCTGTGTATTGGAACTAAAGTGACCCTGGATGAGGACCAGGCCGCCGTGAGTTGCCCCCTCTCAGTGAACATAAAGGACACGCGACACAGTATTGTTGTTACCAATTTAAACAATACTGTTGTGTTTGAGTGTCACTGGCCTACAGAGAGGCAGAGAAACCCGGCTGCTTTTCTAGATTTGGCTTCAAACTGGACAGTCCATTAACCAACCAACTCGTGGCCAAAGCGCCTGTAACCATGTTGAGGAACGAGGGGCAGTACACGGTTAGGTTATTCCTCCCAATCAAGCCAAGTCATCCAATCCCTGTGTTATTTATTATATCAGCAACAGCTCTATTCTTACGCCAACCAAAGATCGCGGAGGTCAACGCTCTTTGGAACTGTGTGTGTTGGAACTAAAGTAAGCCTGGACAATGGCGAGGTCGCCATGAGATGTCCCCTCCCAATTAATCTCAAGGATACAAGACGAGGCATTATTGTTAAACACTTCTTTAACGACGCGGCTGAAAACGTTTTTGATTGTCACTGGCCTCAGAGGAAGCGGACAAGCCAGAGTGCGAATCCGGGTTTGGCTTCTCCCTGGGGAGCCCGTTGACCGACCAGGTTGTGGCTAAAGTGCCAGCATCCGAACTAAGGGACAACGGAGTTTACAGGGTTCAACTATACCCCCCTTCATTTACATAAATCATTCATTACCTGTCACATTCACAAGCTTCAGTTATACCACCCCGATGAAAACAACCCATCCAATCCCTGTCATATTCACCACTTCTGTAATCCCACTCACATTCACCATCTCTGTAACAATATTTCTGCTATCACAGTTTCTAATTTGAGCACTGAAGGCGAGAAGTGCAAAGAACCAAGTCTTCTGACAGTGATCATTCTCATCCTGCAATGCATAGGACTCGTTCTCCTTGGTGGCAACATCATCATTTATTTTAAAAAAAAAACACACAAGACACAAGTTTGTTCTTACCATATTCAGTGAATGCATAACGAACCCAAAGTACTGGTTTTAAATGAGATCAGTAACTGATTAATGTTATTTATTTGCTGTTACTTGCTATATATACATATACATAAATATATAAGTTGTTATAATGTTGTAAGCAATAGAGACAGAAAGAACAGAAAAATTGAATGACTTGACTATGGAAAGCAATTTGTCATGGACGAAGAAAGAAAGAACGGAAAAAACTGAATGGCTTGACTATGGGAAGGAATTTGACAGACAGCCGATTAATTCCTTCCCATAGTCAAGCCATTCAGTTTTTCCGTTCTTTCTTTCTTCGATCGTTAAACAACGGACGAACAGACATAAAAAGAAGAATACACGTAATTGTTTTGCCTACTTTATTCATGTTTTGCTGTCTTAAAGCTAACACACGGACAGACAAACAAACAGCAGTAACACAGACAAATCACAACGAAAACCAGAGAAGAACGGTTCTGCAGTATATACTTGTTTTAATATACCGTAAGCTGAGTATACCGTAAGCTGAATAAAAAAAAGCATATTGTTTCTTTTGCTGTAGTTAGTTATGTATGTTACATATAAAAAAAACACAGAAAGAACGGAAAAAAAAATGGCTTGATTATGGGAAGGAATATATCGGGTGTTTGTCAACGGACGAACAGATAAAAAAGAAGGAGAACACACGTAATTGTTTTGCTTACTTTGTTTATGTTTTACTGTCTAAACAAACTAACAGACGGACAGACTGTTTATTAAGACAGACGAATAAAACATTTTGGGATATAAACTTGGTGTTATAACACATTATTGGCTGGTTACGGGGGGCTTGGGGCGAGCACGGCGACGAGTGCTTCTCTTTACCTTTCGCGAGGCCCCTCTCTTCAAGGTATTCTGCACAAATCGTGAACTTGTAGGTCCAGATTTTTCTCTTCCTCCTCCAGCAAGATGCGCATCATGGTGGCCGTAGTCCGCACTTTCACGATGTTTATAGGCAGAGATCGACATATGGGACACGTATTGAGGGCTGTGCCCATAATGCGCCGGCAACAGGTGTAACATACATCGTGGTTGCAAGGAACCATGGCCATGGGATAATGGGAACCGTCGTCGTAGACGTTGTAACATATGGTGCAGGTACTGGTTCTGCACATCTCGGTAAACAGAGGGGATAAAACCCAGGAATGGTCTTTGCACTTTGCCTGCATCCTGGTAATAATAGTCTCGCTGTCCAATCCATCGGGAGGGTCGATACCGTCCCAGATGTGGATGTGGTAGGCTATAGCGACGCGCTCAAGTTCTTCCAAAGCCTCGGCGTTTGCGGGTGGCACTTCTTCCAAAATCATGGTATTAGCATCACTATCACTGTCAGTTGCGTACTGGCGAACAGTAGCATCGTGCTGGTCAAGAACGGCGGCTTGATTCTGCCTTTGCATGTACCGGACAAAGATGGGGACGTAGAGGGCATCTTCCTGGTCAACAACGGCGGCTTCATTCTGGTAGAGGGTATCTTGCTGGTCAATAACGGCGGCTTGATTCTGCCTAACGCGCGTACCGGGTGGCGTAACCGGGCATAATTGTATTCCCAGAATGAGGACTTTCCCACAAACCAAACTTTTATAACTTTTTTTTTCCCTTCCTCTCTGGCTTCTTTTTGGTTTCCCCCAAACTTATAAAGAAGGGATAAACTGCATGGCTTGTCTATCGGAAGAAATTTGCTTACTTAGAAGAATAAAGAAAAATGCTTGGCTATCGGAAAGAATTGTTTCGCTTTCTTTTTTTTTTGTTATGCTGTAAATTGTTTTCTCATTACCAGTTACAGACGAACAGACTGTTTGTTTTGCTGGCGAAAGAAAAGAACATACAGACGGACAAATTGAAAGAGTATTAGGCAGAATAAATGCTGTTTTGTTGGTTCGTATTGGTAATGGTCAGTTTAACAGACAAACAGACAAATTGTGGCAATGTTGGTCTAAACAATCATTTTAAAATAATCCACCACTTTTTTCTTGTTGTAAAAAAAAAAAGAAGAACAAGACATAAAGACAAAGAAACAACAAGAACAAGACATAAAGACAAAGAAATAGACAGAGAGAGTGAGAGAGAGACAGAGACGGAGTAAGAGATAGACGGAGAGAAAGAAAGAACCAGCCAGAAAGAGAGAGCGAAACACAAAGAAAAAGACCAGAAAAAAAGAAGAAGAATAAGGAGATAAAAAGAATAAGAGGAGAGAGAGGTTCCATTTTTCTTTTAGCAATTTGTCTTTCTTCTTCTTTTCCTTCTTCTTCTTTTTGCTCCAGTACACGATTGTCTTGTTGTTTCTTCAACTCAATTACTAATAACAACTGTCTTTATAAAACATTTGTTCTTTTTTCTCCTGATTTTTCCCTTCCCCGCACTTTTAATCTTTCCCTTCCCATCAGTGACGTACTTGACTGTCTCCGCCCACCACTCTTATCTTTCCCTTCCCATCAGGTGCCGTCACTCAACTTTCCCTTCCCAAGCTTTATCTTTCCCTACCCATCAGTGACGTACTCGACTGTCTCCGCCCACCGCTCTTATCTTTCCCTTCCCCATCAGGTGCCGTCACTCAACTTTCCCTTCCCAAGCTTTATCTTTCCCTACCCATCTCCACTGTCTCCGCCCTCAGCTCCTATCTTTCCTTCCCATCTCGCCTGAACGGAAATGGTTTTCCGCTCCGGCTTATCTTTCCCCTACCATCTTTCCCTCTCGACTGACTCCGCCCTCCGCACCTATCTTTCCCTTCCCATCTCGCCTGAACGGAAATGGTTTTCCGCTCCGGCTTATCTTCCCTCCCCATCTCGACTGGCTCCGCCCTCCACACCTATCTTTCCCTTCCCATCTCGCCTGAACGGAAATGGTTTTCCGCTCCGGCTTATCTTTCCCTCCCCATCTAACGCTTGAACCAGCTGTTGCACAGCAGCGCGTCTACCACATCCTTTTCCTTTATCGTATTGGATATTACCACGGATAATATTATTATTTATTATATATTTATGTTTATTATTATATCATTATTGTTATTATTATTATACATATTTTATCATCATTATTGTTATTATTTATTATTATTATTATTATTATTATTATTATTATATATAACTATTTATTATTAAAAATAATGTACAGAAATTGTATATGCAATGAGAATGTAATATAGCGAAGAGACCACGCGGCAGCCGGCTCATACACCACTTATAGCCAGTGCCGGAAGTGGCCGGAAGTGGCCAGACGTAGAGCGCAGTAGCCGCCCAGTGCACCACTGATGGTTTGAGAGAGAAAAGAGAGAGAGAGAGAGAATGCGTATTTCAGTCTTGCACACACACACACACACACACACACACACACACACACACACACACACACACGCACGCACGCACGCACACACACACACACACACACACACACACACACACACACACACACACACACACACACACACACACACACACACACACACACACACACAGACACGTGAAGTTTTACAAATTTTTTTTATTAACACAGCGTATGCAATGCAAAAATAGCATAGTGTTATTCACTGATAACATAGTTAAGCACGCGCAAGTCACACAACACACACACACACACACACACACACACACACACACACACACACACACACGCACACACACACACACACACACACACACACACACACACGCACGCACGCACACACACACACACACACACGCACGCACACACACGCACGCACGCACGCACGCCCACGGGAGAGAGATAGTTGCTTTTTTTACATTAAAGAGACAAACACCAGCGCAGCGAAAACGATTAGCCAGAAAATAAAAACTCTGCAAAAAACCAAAACAAACGCAGAGCGGTACACAGCCACTCTTAATGAAAAGCGGCATGCGCCCAAAGGCAGGAACAAAAACAAACAAAGAAAAACAAACAACAATTTAAAGATTATTGCTTCAAAAACTTGTACGTAAACCGCACCATAATAAGTATCATATCATGAAACAAGTGGTACAATGATAATGTATTAAACAAGTGGTAAATCATTATCATAATAAAACAAAGGGTGGTTACTCCATAACGTTTGTCTTTTACGTTTGTCTTTTAGTGTTGTATTATTCAACGTTAGCAGGAACAGACAGACAGACAGACAGACAGACAGACAGACAGACAGACAGACAGACAGACAGACGCTTGTTTGTTATTTCTTTAAGAAACAGACAGAGACAGACAGAACAGACTAGGAAGATTACAGCTTTATGATCATGTGGTTATGACACATTTTAACATTCAGTTAGCATTTTTTTTTAAAATCAACACATTCTTGTTCATGACAGCTTCTTCACTGTCATCTTTCAAACTGTAATCGCACCATAGTGTGAATCAAAAAAGGTATGTACAAAAAAAAATTAACACATACGCAAAACAAAAAGGTATATACAACAAATAGGTTTAGCAAAACATTCTTTCTTCAACTCTAGCTTTGCTACATCATCAGTATAATCATGTCAAAAAGGCACGTGCATCAACAAAGGCATCAGAAAACCATTCTTTTCAAAAAAAAGAACGTAAAATCACGATAGGAACGTTCGTACGTCGGCCAAAACCAATTTTTTACAATAAGGGCAAACGTCTCGAGACTTGCCACAAGTCTCACAGTACAAAAAATGACCACAAGGAAGAAGCGTTAAATTAACGGGTCTCTGTTGACACAGTCGACAAAGACTGCGTTTCTTTAAAAGCTGGTTTTCCATCTTTAATGCCTGTATCCTTCTAAGCAGCGCCTTTTTTTTTGTCTTCTGTTGTTTCTCTCTGCTTGTCTGTAAAACAGGCGGCTGTCTTTTTCTCCAACGGCTTTTCTCACGAACGGCGGGTTTTTTCTCCAACGACTTTTTCTCCAACAGGAACGTTAACAGAGAAGCCGCAGTGACTCCACCTTTACTTTTTGAAAGGTATTCATATGTTGAAAGAACAAGATCTGTTGAAAAATTCATGTAAGAAAAGTACGGCTTCTACAGGGGCAGGACGCTGCTGTTTCCACTCCATCACGAGCAGACGACGGGAAAGCCTCGCTTATCGCGGGCCATTAAGCACATCGTCGTTATCCCCGACCTCGTCGTCGTCGTCTTCAATGTGTCTCTCTCTGTCAAGGAAAACGACAATCGTTATCGGTGGAGCAATATATCACCGGTGCTGAAGGGATTACTGCTATGGTTTTATGTCAGCCTGACCACATGAAAAAGAAACTGTGTTAATGTCTGGTAAAAGAAGTAGCAACGCGTTGTGTTTCAAGCACAGTTATTTAAAAAAGAACAGCTCTGTAGTTTGAAGTACACAAAAATACAACTAACGCAGAGAACACAGTATTTCGCCACTATTAGTGTAAAGAGCACTGCTTTTTACACCTTGGTGTAGCACACGGACAACATAATTCGCGCTTGCTACAATCGTCACACACACATTCTCTTTCAATATACGTTTTACTATACAACTACCAGAACCAAAATATTTACAAAATTTCGCTTCGTCAAGCGGAGAGTATTTGCCACACGCACGGCAAAAGTTAAAATCCTGTATACACACATGGTCGTTTACTCCGCGTGTAGCACACAAAAACAAAAACAAACGTTCATGTACAAAGATAACATTTACTATTGGGCACCAAAACGCTGAAGTTGTTAATGTTCCACTCCTCATCATCAAAAAAGCACACTTTATCCCCCCTTGCAGAATTAAAGGATGACAATTTCATAAATGTTTCTGCTTTATCATAGCCGCAAACAATTACATTGCCCCTGTATGCGTATTCAGAATTCACCACTTTCTCTGTCTGCGTATCATCGGACGCGCCCGATGCGAACACGTCAGTTAGTCCCAGTCTGTCCACTTCCAATAGCAAAGTGTCCAAGTTCAGGGCCGACGGCCTTATGGCGCTGATGATGTACAACTTGCAGCGGCGGTTGTGTTTCAGATGCAACAAGAACTGCTTGGACACCCGACAGGACAACTGTCGAGTCTCCTTGTTGTAAAGCTTCAGAGTGTTGTCCCAGTCAAACACCACATAGGCTCCATCCTCTATCATGTCATCGCAGATCTCTGTGGTAGTTTCAGGACCCAATGTATTTGAAGTCATATAGTTTCAGGACCCAATGTATTAAATGTCATAGCATGGTACAGACCTTTATATAAAACGGGGGGAAGGGACAATATGGTTAACCAAGGGAAAGGAAGGGAAAAAAATGGGAAAAAACCATCTCACACACAAACGCACGCACGCACGCGCGCGCAAGTTAAAAAGGGGTGAGGGTAGAAAGTTGTGGGCATGACTTCACAGAGATAGACAACAGAAAGTTAGCATATTTTCTAACCACCTCTAACTGTGCCTTCAAACACGTAATTCCTGTTTGAATACGGTCATTTTCGATCGTTTGAAGAGTGCAGGAAATGCCGCTCTCGTTTAACTTTCTCTGTAGGTCTGCCACCTGTGCCTGTAGGGTTGCCAGTTGTGCGTGTAGGGCTGCCAGTTGTGCGCTTAATGTGCATTTTCTAAGGTGAGATGGCGTACTTTGTCCGCACAGGTAACTCTTTCTTTTTCTTGGGCGGCCCTTCTTCTCTTGCCGGCCCCTCTGTTTCAGTCCCTTCAGTCCAGAGGAAAGTAGGTACTGGGTTGCTACTGGCCGCCATCTATAAGATAGACAGCAGACAAACAATACACATCATGAACAAAATCCTTAACTAATCCCGATAAACTGTCGCTCCCAATAATAATCAACAGCCCTAAGATACTCTATTTCCGCATTGAGTTGGAGTGGCAGTTCATCACAACTCGTATGATAATTGTCAACAAGCATATTCACACACGCTTGTTGCAGGGGTGGCAAGAGCAAACGAGTGTAGTATCTCTCAATCAGGGTGACCTCAGTTTCTTCAAAATTATATATGTATCCTAAGTAGGTAGGCACTAACCTATCGATTTCCTCTCTGGGCAGTTCTCTTACTAGCCTTCTATCAAAGGGGCAATCCTTAAAAACTCCACATACCGTTGCCACAGAGTTTGGTTTGAGGCTGCCGCAATCTGACTATTATCCCATATATTAAGCCATGTCCTGACATGTGGGAGATGATCCTGAATGTGCAGGTCAGGCTGGGGTTCCTGTTGGTCTTGAAGTTCGGGACCGTTATCCCAATTAATATTATCAAATGCCATTTTAATATTATCTATATATACTAAATAAACAAAAAAGAAATTCAACAATAGACAATATTCTCCTATAATGGAAACCAACAATTATCAGATAGAATATGTTAATATAAAAGGGTGGACAAGATGATCAAATACACATATGTATGTATATGTAGAGAGAGAGAGAGATATTGCTCTATGAGACTAAAAAGTCCCTTACAGCTTTTGTCTTCGCACACTGACCAGGCACGTATTTTTGTTTGTTTTTTGGAAGATCACGTGATCACGGTCTCAATCGTCACAGGCAGGGTTGGGTCTAGGACGCCAGCCGTGTGCGATGGAGTGTCAAGGCCGACTGCAGTCGTTGGCGTGACCGTTACGTAGTCGCCACTAGTTCACTCCTGGCCCCTTAGACGTGTTCCAGGTCCCAACACGGTAACCAGCTGGTGACAGCACGGGTCAGTCCGTCCCAAAGTAACCTATAACACAACAATCATCATCCAATTTTCTTTCCCTTTCTCAACAAAGCGGGACATAAGAGAACAATAAGACGGACATAACAAAACAAAGCAGGACATAATAAAGACAAAGCGGCACATAAACATAAGAGATGAATCATAAGACATTATTCAGCACAGAAGACTGAAAAGTTTAAATAAGCTAGTCTCAGAGAGAGAGAGTCTCGGAGAGAGGGAGAGGAGAGAGAGAGAGAGAGAAAGAGAGAGAAGAGAGAAGAGAGAGAGAGAGAGAGAGAGAGAGAGAACGTAGGAAAGTCCATCACACGTTTGAAAAGGCGCAATTACATAATCCCGAGGCCTTGTGATGATGCGCAGATGACGGGTTATTATTTTGAAAGCTCATTTCCTTTGGGACCATTGCCAGCTAATATTGCAATAACAATAAAAGAGCCAAAGAGAGAGAGAGATAGACAAAGATAAATGACCGGTGTATTGGGGGGCTACTGGGTGCAATATCGACGAGAGTAACAGCTGCAGGAGCGAGGATAATGATGATGATGATGATGATGATGTGCTGATAGCGGAGCAAAGAACCAACCAAAAAGTAGCATGTTCCCCGTGTTTGAAGCAAAATCATCTCTTTAATTTTAAAAAGGAACGCATAACGCTATTCTCTATACATTTGTCAATAGCGGTTTCCCGTTCTTGTATGGTCGATCCCTGAAGCGATCGAAGAACGGCGGTTCGGCAACTTTCCTGTAACGTGGGCACCGCTGCGTTGATGATACGATCTTGTATCCACGAAAACATAGAGGTTCTCATTAGCAGGTGTTTAAACCATTCTGCTTCACTTTTCACATTACGGATGGTTATTGGCTCAAAATATAAAACAGTTTCCAGAAATTGTTGTTCTTTTTCTTCCGTACGATGGGGTAGCACTCGCTTACAATATTTCATAAACGTTTTCTGCCAATCGATTAGTTCGTGCGCGCTTGGCAAGTGGTATAACCGTAACAAAACGTCGTAGTGTCTATCGGTCACTAACTTATGCACCAACATCATGACAGTGCTTTTCTTGACGTAGGCATTTTCTATCAGGGCTACGGCTCTATTCCAGTTGGTGGTTTCCATCGCATAAAACATCATCCACTCCATAACGGTTATAAAGACTTGTCCACCGATCTGAATGTAGAACCAATTGTCCCGGTTAAACTCTTTCCAAAAACACGTTTCGTACGTATACCATTTCATAAAATCAACCGTGTCGATGTTGTTCACGCGACACAGGTCTATAAACAGAAACGGATGTCTGTTCGTTAAAACCCGCCTCAACAATAAATATTTGACGTATCTCTTTAGCCGGCGAACGTGCCTTGGGTAGTCAAAATCAATCCTGTATTGAGGGCCGAACAAACCATACGAATATCTTCATGTGTCATTCGCTTAATCGCCTTTTCCCATAGGTCTGGATCAACGTTTTCGTACACAGGGTTAATCTTACTAACGTCTATTGCAATTACAGGAGTTTCTTTGTCTACAAGCCTTTTGCAAAACTCTGTGACAGTATACATCGTTATTTTTTTGTGGGGTTTAACGTTAAGTTTAATCGGAAATTTCAGTAGTCTTGCAGGCGTCGGTACCCGCGCACACGTGCTCAGCTTCGGCGGGTATATTGGACCCAACGCGTACCCGTTCTTTCCAGGATTGGGTCGGATGCTCTGTTCTCCGTAAGCTTTCTGAACAAACAGAATTATGTGTGTTTTAAAAGGATGTGAGTGTATCTGTACGTGTATGTGTGTAAGAGGCAATAAAGATACATAAACTCGACGCGCAAGAAAGAGCAGTTGCGGTTAGCATCACAATAGTTGTTCCTGTAAATAACTAAATAACTAGCTATTTTATCGTATTAGTGGAAGAAGGAACATAAGAATCAACTTACCTCTGGAGAAAAAGGCAAAGACACCACAGGCAAAGACACCACAGGCAAACACAGAAAGCACTCACTGAAGTATGTTGAAATACTAACGACTACTACACGCCGCCAGTGTATATATAGTCTACGCGGAACTTTTTCCCTTCCCCATTGTTTATTTATAGTAGCAACAATGAGACAGCCCGCTTAAGTACACAACTTTCGGTCCTGAAGTTTTCCCTTCCCTAGTTTGTATTCCCTTCCCGACTAAACAAAAAAGACAGAGAGAATGAGGCAAGAGGATTACCAGATTTGCCATCTGTATGTATTTTATTGCCTTTAACTACGTGGTCAAAGTAAGAATATTTTTTATAACCGACTCACAATGAGTTCTATGAGGTCCGTGGCTGAAGATTACATTTGGTATTATTTGAAAAAAAATGGGATTTCTGGGCCAAAGAAAGACTACGTTACATGCAGTGAAGTTCAAACCGCCATGAGACGTCTTTGTGACAAGATAGAACGCAAATACTTGAAAAAACACAAATTGATTTTGAGTGAAACAACATTTCAGAGTTTCCAGTGTGTGGCAGACGAGCTTTTTCGGGGTGGTTTGAACTGGGGGAGGGTTGGAATGTACTTTTACTACGCAGGACAGTTTGCTTTACATGCTTTCCTAAAGTCTCCCGAATACAGGATTGTGTATTCTGTCATTGACTGGGTGCAACTTTACGCCGAGCGAGTCCTCCAGCCTTGGATAATGCAAAACAACGGCTGGGACTGGTTTTGTACAATTCTGTAACTGTTTAAACGATGATTGGGCAGCGGGGTGGAATTGGACTAAAATTACTATAGGCGTTGCAACGCTGGCAACCGTCATGTTGTTATCATTAACAGCAATGCGCAGAAGCTGAGTTTATACACACAGACACATACAAACACACACATAAGCATAAACACACACACAGGAGAGAGAGAGAAAGAGAGAGAGAGATATCTGCGTAGTTGGTGCATCGCACTTGATGATTCGTGCGGAAAACCCCACTTAAACGGGAACCAATCGCCGTTGCGCAATTTTTGTATTCCGTATTCCCTGATTAATCACAACCGTTCCCTTGTCTTCGGCTTGATTGTAGAATAGGTATAAATTTAACTGCACAGCCTCCCTCGGCATTTGCCCCCGCTAGGATTTCTTTCCGTAAAGGCGTTTCTTCAATGTCTCCAGTGAAGGTGCACCCTGAAGAGTTTCTCCGATCGCTCCCCTGGTCTCCTGTTGCTTTGAGAGTTCAAACAAAACCAATTACTAAAGGGCGCGCGGACCATTGGAAAACATTTTATAGTGATATTCAAAGTAATCTCAATAGCCTTTCACATTTTGGAATACCTTCACAAACGGTGAGTGGTGTTTTATTACATTTGGCTTTGTTTGAAAACTCAGAGTTAGCCGGAATTGTTTTTTCCACAAAAATTTCAAAAAGAGTACCCTCACTGTCAGAAATTTTTTCAAATACTGTCACTGTTGAAAGTTCAGTGAAAGAGAAAAAAACGGACTTGGCTACCAAGTTCTAGCAGTCAGTAAACTTCTTCTTTCAATTTTCTGCCGGTTACTGTCTGAGCTAGAAGAAGTTCAAGAGGAAAAAGGCCTCGCAGAGTTAAAAGACGGGTTTAGACGTATTTTCTTTGGACTTCCGGAAGACTTTGATATCTTTACGGAAGGACAAAGAAAGGTCAAAACAGCACCGGAAGAAAGGCGCGGTGTTTAAGATTGAAATTAGCTCGGAAAGTGGGCCAAGCAGTTTGGTCGGTGAGGCTTGGCACAAATACATCTGGCCAAAAAGTAGTGACCGTGGTGGCTTTAATAGAATAGGTAAGTGGGTATATCCACCCGGTTTTCAAAGTTTTAATTTTTTAAACTTTTCGTATGCAACAACGGATGATGTAAACTCATACGTCAGCCGTTGTTGCCATTGGCCAGTCAACGCGGAAACACAGGAGGAGGAGAAGGAGGAGGAACAGGAGGAGGAGCAGGAGGACGAGGAAGAGGAAGAGCAGGAGGGAACTTGCTAGGGTCCCCTCCATGGAGGCAGGAAGCGCCTCTACAGGATACGAGCCCATTTCTCCTTATAGACAAGAAGATGATAACGAGGACATTGAGGCTTTTTTTCGATTATTAGAAGACCCAGTATCAAGCGCCCCAGACCAAGCCCCACCTGCAGCAGCCCAGTATCCCTCCTCCTCCCCCCCTGCTGCGGCCCTGGACCCCATAGCAACCGTCCCCTTTACAGCGGCCCAGGGTCACTCCTCATGGGAGCGACCCGCTCCCATGAGGAGTGACCCTGGGCCGTCGCCCGCAAAATGGCCGCGGTACCTCTCCGCGCTGGCAGGACCGGCGTCCCCCGAATCATCGCTCCTCCCCTACGTGCTGGACCCCCCCCATCAACAACCCAAGGAGCGTGTATGGGCGCATGAGTCGGCCCCGGCGCAGCCCAGCATCCGGCCGCCTCCCATACCCTCCCTTCATCCTCCCTCCCGGCCCCGGCCCAGTCCCAACCTCCCCCGTGGCTGACATGCGCCGATGCCACGGCGCAGCCCCAGCACCAGGCCGCCTCCCATATGCCCCCCCCGCATCCTCCCTCCCGGCCCATCATCAGTCGGCCACGGCGCAGCCCCAGCATCCGGCCGCCTCCCATACCCTCCCTTCATCCTCCCCCAACCCGGCCCCGGCCCAGTCCCAAGCCCCAGCTCCCCCGTGGCTGACATGCGCCGATGCCCACGGCGCAGCCCCCCAGCACCAGGCCGCCTCCCATACCCCTCCCCGCACCTCCCTCCCGACCCATCATCAGTCGGCCCCGGCGCAGCCCCAGCACCAGCCGCCTCCCATACCCTCCCCGCATCCTCCCTCCCGGCCCCATCATCAGTCGGCCCCGGCGCAGCCCCAGCATCCGGCCGCCTCCCATACCCTCCCTTCATCCTCCCTCCCGGCCCCGGCCCAGTCCCAACCTCCCCCGTGGCTGACATGCGCCGATGCCACGGCGCAGCCCCAGCACCAGGCCGCCTCCCATGCCCCCCCGCACCCTCCCTCCCGACCCATCATCAGTCGGCCACGGCGCAGCCCCAGCATACCAGGCCGCCTCCATGCCCCCCCCCGCATCCCGGCCCCGGCCCAGTCCCAACCCCCTCCGTGGGATCGGCGCGCGCCAGCCACGGCCCCCAGCACCAGGCCGCCTCCCATCCCCATCCCTCCCCTCCCGGCCCGACCAGCATCCTCCCCGGCGCAGCCCGGCCCATCATCCCGCATCCTCGGCCCCGGCCCAGTCAACCCCCTCCGTGGCCCCGGCGCAGCCCCAGCACCAGCCGCCTCCCATACCCTCCCCGCATCCTCCCTCCCGGCCCATCATCAGTCGGCCCCGGCGCAGCCCCAGGCCCCGGCCAGGCCGGCCGCCTCCCATACCCTCCCTTCATCCTCCCTCCCGGCCCCGGCCCAGTCCCAACCTCCCCCGTGGCTGACATGCGCCGATGCCACGGCGCAGCCCCAGCACCAGCCGCCTCCCATGCTCCCCCGCACACCCTCCCTCCCGACCCATCATCAGTCGGCCACGGCGCAGCCCCAGTACCAGGCCGCCCGCCCATGCCCCCCCCGGCGCATCCCCCCTCCCGGCCCCGGCCCAGTCCCAACCCCCCTCCGTGGGATCGGCGCGCATGTCAGCCACGGCGCAGCCCCCAGCACCAGGCCGCCTCCCATACCCTCCCCGCATCCTCCCTCCCCCCCCCAACAGCCAGCCAGCGGCCCCGACCCATCATCACTCCGGCCCCGGCGCAGCCCCAGCATCCGGCCGCCTCCCATACCCTCCCTTCATCCTCCCCTCCCCTCCCCGGCCCCGGCCCAGTCCCAACCTCCCCCGTGGCTGACATGCGCCGATGCCACGGCGCAGCCCCAGCACCAGGCCGCCTCCCATGCTCCCCCCGCACCCTCCCTCCCGACCCCATCATCAGTCGGCCACGGCGCAGCCCCAGTACCAGGCCGTCCGCCATGCCCCCCCCGCACCCTCCCTCCCGACCCAACAAGCCCCGTCCCAATTACAAAACTTATTAGCGGCAAGACGGGACGAATTTCATGAATTAGAAGAATTAACAGACCAAGAAACAAAATATAAAGCATTATTGAGAGTCTACGAAGCCACTAGAAGTGGTTTCTTTCCAAAATAGAGGCACGTAGAGGGTGTGTGTGAGAGAGAGAGGTGTATGCATGCAAGAGATGCACTCTGCGTGAGCGTGTGTGTATGCGCGCGTATGTGTGAAACGCCCACCCACCCCCACCTTGGTGCGCATCACAAAGATAAAGAAGCAGAGAGAGGCGTTTACAGTCGTACTCTGTACCGCTGCTGCCATCCTGCCTGCTGGCTGCGCAACCCTCGCCTAACCCATCGACATCAGCATCGTCAAGCCTTTCAAGGTAAATGAGACTTTAAGTTTAATGTGTGTGTGCAGGAAAGTATGCGAGTACGATTGTGTCTGCATGGGCTTGTGTATATGTGTCATCTTTGGAGTTGTACAGTTGAATGAAAATTTTGTTCCATAATTCTCTGTAACATTCAATAGAATATCTGATAACGGTTCCTAATTCCAATTGTGCAGGCAACGTGGATGGCAGAGTGCCCAGACCGCCCAGGATTGTGTCTGCATGGGCGTGTCTGTGGTCATCTTTTTGGAGTTGTATAGTAGAATGACAATTATTGCTCATAATTCTCTGTAACATAATTCAATAGAATATCTGACGGCGGTTCCTGATTCTGATTGTGCAGGATCGGGTGCGCGACAGCTGGGCAACCTGGATGGCAGAGTGCCCACACCGCCCAGTTCAGAGCGGAGAGATTCAACACGGCCTTCTCTCAGTTGAGACGGCTACTCCCCACCCACCCCCCGAGAAGATCCAGATCATTCGCCTGGCCATCCGCTACATCAAGCTTCTAAACGCGGTGCTGGACTTCTAGCGTAACAAGTCTTCTAACCCTAACCCTAACCCTCAAAAGTTGAAGCACAACAGTCAGGTGGCAGCTAAACGTTTTCTTACTTCGTGAGCAGTCATTTCGTGCATTGCTGTATAATGTCTATGACTAACGGAAGCAACAGCTGTGGCACCATGTGAGCGATGAACACGTTGTCATTCCTTCAGGAGACAGCCTGTCACGATGTATCACTATCAGCCTCTGAACCCAAAACAGCCAATTGAAAGATTTGAACAATGTGTCTCGTACATCCTGTTTTGCCATATTGACTCGCAGATCGTATTTCGATGCCAAACACTTTTGTATAAGTATAATACAGTGTCGGGCGTTTTGTATAAGTATATAATGCAGTGTCGGGCGTTGGTGATCAGTTCATTTGTGCGTATCCTTGATTTTGAATGTGGAGGACTTGTGTTAGTGGGATCTTTACTTTGTTCAAGAATTCTAGCGTAACAAGTCTTCTAACCCTAACCCTAACCCTCAAAAGTTGAAGCACAACAGTCAGGTGGCAGCTTAACGTTTTCTTACTTCGTGAGCACTCATTTCGTGCATTGCTGTATAATGTCTATGACTAACGGAAGCAACAGCTGTGGCACCATGTGTGCGATGAACACGTTGTCATTCCTTCAGGAGACAGCCTGTCACGATGTATCACTATCAGCCTCTGAACCCAAAACAGCCAATTGAAAGATTTAACAATGTGTATCGTACATCCTGTTTTGCCATATTGACTTACAGATCGTATTTCGATGCCAAACACTTTTGTATAAGTATAATGCAGTGTCGGGCGTTGGTGATCAGTTCATTTGTGCGCATCCTTGATTTTGAATGTGGAGGACTTGTGTTAGTGGGATCTTCACTTTGTTCAAGAATTAGTCGGAAGAAAAGGCTATCAAAGACTGGATGAAGTTGTCATATGATCTCTCAAAAATGTCGTTTACCTGAAGAGGGAGAGAGAGGCGCGTGTGAGAGAGTGGGGGGCGAGAGGCGTGTGTGTCAGAGCGAGAGAAAGGGGGAGAGCGGGGAAAGAGAGTGTGTGCATAACTGAGAGAGTGATGTGTCTTAATGCCATTGATTAATATTGATTATGTACGCCGATGTTTGAAAATGTACGGATATATGATGCTGTTGTACAGAGAGAGAGAGGAGAGAGAGAGAGAGAGAGAGAGAGAGAGAGAGAGAGAGAGAGAGAGAGAGAGAGAGAGAGAGAGAGAGAGAGAGAGAGAGAGAGAGAGAGAGAGAGAGAGAGAGAGAGAGAGAGTGAGAGAGCAAGCGAGACAGAGGAGAGAGAGAGTGAGAAAGAATGAGGAGAAAGTGAGAGAGTGAGGAGAGATTGAGGAGAGTGAGAGTGAGTGTGTGAGAGTGAGTGTGTATGTGTGAGAGACAGACTGAGTGTGTGTGTGAGAGAGAGAGAGAGAGAGAGAAACAGGGGCGAAAGAAGAGCGAGCGAGAGAGGATGGAAAAGAGAGAGCGGGAGAGACAGCGGGAGAGAGAGAACGTGAGAATGTATATAGCGCATATAAAATTGGTGCATATAAAAGTTTATTTGAATTTTTTACAAATTAACTGAGAGAGTGATGTCTTAATGCCATTGATTAATATTATGTACGCCGATGTTTGAAAATGTACGGATATATGATGCTGTTGTTGTACAGAGAGAGAGAGGAGAGAGAGAGAGAGAGAGAGAGGTGAGAGAGAGAGAGAGAGAGAGAGAGAAGAGAGAGAGAGTAAGCGAGACAGAGGAGAGAGAGTGAGTGTGTGAGAGTGAGTGTGTATGTGTGAGAGACAGACTGAGTGTGTGTGTGAGAGAGAGAGAGAGAGAGAGAGACAGGACAGGGGCGAAAGAAGAGCGAGCGAGAGAGGATGGAAAAGAGAGAGCGGGAGAGACAGCGGGAGAGAGAGAACGTGAGAATGTATATAGCGCATATAAAATTGGTGCATATATAAAAGTTTATTTGAATTTTTTACAAATTAACTGAGAGAGTGATGTCTTAATGCCATTGATTAATATTATGTACGCCGATGTTTGAAAATGTACGGATATATGATGCTGTTGTACAGAGAGAGAGAGAGGAGAGAGAGAGAGAGAGAGAGAGAGAGAGAGAGAGAGAGAGAGTGAGAGAGTAAGCGAGACAGAGGAGAGAGAGTGAGTGTGTGAGAGTGAGTGTGTATGTGTGAGAGACAGACTGAGTGTGTGTGTGAGAGAGAGAGAGAGAGAGAGAGAGACAGGGGCGAAAGAAGAGCGAGCGAGAGAGAGGATGGAAAGAGAGAGCGGGAGAGAGACAGCGGGAGAGAGAGAACGTGAGAATGTATATAGCGCATATAAAATTGGTGCATATAAAAGTTTATTTGAATTTTTTACAAATTAACTGAGAGAGTGATGTCTTAATGCCATTGATTATATTATGTACGCCGATGTTTGAAAATGTACGGATATATGATGCTGTTGTACAGAGAGAGAGAGAGAGAGAGAGAGAGAGAGAGAGAGAGAGAGAGAGAGAGAGAGAGAGAGAGAGAGAGAGTGAGAGAGTAAGCGAGACAGAGGAGAGAGAGTGAGTGTGTGAGAGTGAGTGTGTATGTGTGAGAGACAGACTGAGTGTGTGTGTGAGAGAGAGAGAGAGAGAGAGAGAGAGAGACAGGGGCGAAAGAAGAGCGAGCGAGAGAGAGAGGATGGAAAAGAGAGAGCGGGAGAGACAGCGGGAGAGAGAGAACGTGAGAATGTATATAGCGCATATAAAATTGGTGCATATAAAGTTTATTTGAATTTTTTACAAATTAACTGAGAGAGTGATGTCTTAATGCCATTGATTAATATTGATTATGTACGCCGATGTTTGAAAATGTACGGATATGATGCTGTTGTACAGAGAGAGAGGAGAGAGAGAGAGAGAGAGAGAGAGAGAGAGAGAGAGAGAGAGAGAGAGAGAGAGAGAGAGAGAGAGAGAGAGAGAGAGAGCAAGCGAGACAGAGGAGAGAGAGAGAGTGAGAAAGAATGAGGAGAAAGTGAGAGAGTGAGAGAGAGAGATTGAGGAGAGTGAGAGTGAGTGTGTGAGAGTGAGTGTGTATGTGTGAGAGACAGACAGACTGAGTGTGTGTGTGTGTGTGTGTGAGAGAGAGAGAGAGAGAGAGAGAGAGAGAGACAGGGGCGAAAGAAGAGCGAGCGAGAGAGGATGGAAAAGAGAGAGCGGGAGAGACAGCGCGGAGAGAGAGAGAGAACGTGAGAATGTATATGGCGCATGTATATGGCGCATATAAAAATAATAAAAGTTTATTTGAATTTTTACAAATCGCCTCGGGTGTGATATGTGCATGCGCGGTGAAGGTTACCTATGTCAATGCGTGTGTGTTGAAGGCTACCTATTGTTCTGACTGTCTATCTTCCTGTATGAGCGTGCGCAGAAGAAGCTATTATTGTGTCAGTGTGTGTGTGTGTGTTTATGAGTGTTAAAGGATGCTTGTTCTGGCTGTGCTATTGATTGTGGCAGTGCGTGTGTGGGCTGTGCTATTGATTGTGGCAGTGTGTGTTTGTTGAAGGATGCTTATTCTGGCTGTCTGTCTTCCTCTGTCTCTCTCCACCATTCTGTCTCTCTCCCTCTCTCTCCACCACTCTGTCTCTCTGTCTCTCTCCACCATTCTGTCTCTATCCCTCTCTCGCCACCACTCATTTCTCTCTCTCTCTCCACCATTCTGTCTCTCTCTCCCTCTCTCTCTTTCACATACACAAACACACATTACACTAGTTTACAGGTCATTATTTTCTCTTACTCAAGACAATCACTCTCTTTCTCTCTTACTCAAGACTCTCTCTCTCTCTCTCTCTCTCTCTCTCTCTCTCTCTCTCTCTCACGCACAAGTCTCTATATTAACATATAACATCCTTGTTACTCTCACATATCATACGGCTCGCTATCTCGCTTATCTCTCTATCCGTCTTTCCATTTCATACACACAGACCCACAGGCAAGCAACATTATCCCTCTTGCAAGGGCAGTCTATCTCACCTTGTAAACAGCAGTCCTTTGATTATTACAAAAGTGTCTCACATACAGCAGGAAGCTAAGTGTCATGGTAACGTAAAACACAATCAATAACACACAAGTCGTTATAACCCAGTTATAACGGCATTATTGACTGCTTGTGGGCTTGGGACGAGCGGGGCGACGAGTGTTTCTTTTTACCCTACGCGAAGCCGCCCTGTTCAAGGTATATATGTTCTGTACAATTCGTTGCACAACTCCTTCGGGTAACTCCGAGAATGAGCTTGAATTAGTTAGGTTGAAGTGATGTAGATTGAAACACCCCGGATCCTTTGGGGCGCATCCGGTCCCATATATCTGTCTCTCGTGGCCATGGCAGCGGCATCGTTTAGCAAGCTACCTTGAACCATGCGGTTCAGGATAGCATTTACTTCATTAAAAAACGGGTAAAATGTCAGGCATGGATTTATGAAAGAACTCTTTTGCACTAATACGCTTGGAAATCTCCTGCGCCTCTCGCAGAACAGTGGCGTTATCCATTCCTGAGAGATCTTCGAAGGACATGGCAATTTCGTGGCTCAGCCGATTAAACTCCTCCTTCACCAACGCGGAGCGAATGTCGGCGCGTAGGTCAAGCTCCTCTTTAGCCGCATTGCGGGCCGTCTCCAAAAAGCCCATCTGCTGACATTTTGCTAGTTCTAGGCGACTGAGGAGGAAGAAGTTTTTAAAAACGTCAGCGATGCCCGGGTTTTGTTTTTTTTGGAGTTGTAAGTCAAGATTTTTTTCCTCCTCCTCTAGCAAGGTGCGCATCACGCTGGCCGTACTCTGCGCTTTAATGATGTTGACAGGCAGCGTCCGGCATACTGGACACGGGTCAACCGCTTCGCCCATAATGCGTCGGCAACAACTATAACACATAACATGGTTGCAGGGATCCATGGTCATGGGGTAGTGGGGGACCGTCGTCGTAGACGTTATAACATATGTTGCAGATACTGGTTTTGCACATCTGGGTAAACAGAGGGGACAAAACTAAAGACTTCTCTTCGCATTTCGCCTGCATCCTCGTAATAACGACCTCACTGTCCAATCCATCGGGAGGGTCGATGTTGTCCCAGATATGATAGGCCATAGCGACGCGCTCGGATACTTCTTCCAAATCCTGGGGGCTTGCAGAGCCGGCTTCTAGTTCCAAAATTATAGTATCCCCGTCTTCGTCGTCTGTCACGTAGTGGGCGATGGTGGGGACGTACGTAGTTAGACATGGTTGTCTCCCTTGGTCAACAAGAGAAATGTGCTTAACATACAAGAACTGGAAAATTTATAAGGTTTTTTCTATTTCTCACGCTATTCTTCTTCCCTCTTCCGTCTTGTTTCTTTTCCGTCTTGTTTATTCCCCCCTCCCCTCTGTAAGTCAATAAAAGCTTTCTGGTTTGAAATGTGGGCGAGTTGCTTAGTCCAGAAGTTCTTAAAAAAAAATCATGAAGAAGGCAAAAACTTTGCCTAAAAACGTTGATGTGCCAAAAACTATACCGAATGACAAATCGCTAGCACCCCCCACCACCCGAGGACGACGATGACGATATAAATAAGATTTTCTGGGATATTGAGCTGCAAAAGCCACTTCCCCATAAAGGAAAAACAAATTCTAAGCCGATGTCACCTCTTGACAAAGAAAAGAAGGAGGAGAAGAACTAAAGAGAGGCGGGGGTAGACGTTATTATCGTACGGGGGGGGAAGGAGGACCAAAAAAAGGACTATCTTCCCCATGGGGGGGAAGAAGGACCAAAAAAAGGGAGTCTTCCCCTATTTTCCCTCCCATCCTTTTTTTTTTCCTCTAGTTATCTACTCAAATAGCGGTGACGGGTGGTCAGTGGCAGAGTGAAATCATGAAAGTTCTGAACGGGAACTCGCGTGAATCATTCTCCGGGAGTATGATGATTATATTAGCTATTTCGTACTTCTTCTTAACGGCAGTGGCGGTTAATGACTGCGATTTTAGCGGTGATGTAGACACGGAAAGCCAGCGGGTGACAATGATCTGTCGATGTCCCGTCAGCAAGAACAGGTGTCCACACTGCACTAAAAGAATCCAGGTAGTGTACATCGAACCCGCCGTGGAAACCGGGCCCTGGACAGTCACTGAACTGTCCACTACCCCAACACGGACACCAGTAGAATATGTCAGAAACAGTACGTATAGATTCAGACTTAACCAAAACTACTCTGAAGTCGGTTATCTTCCTAGAGAAGTTAAATTTCAGTGTATAACACAGGGAGTGGACTACTCAAAGCGTGTCCAAAACAAAAAACTACGTACTGGCGATTGATTTTTCAGAGAATGTAAACTTTACCACACCCAAAGAAGTTACCATCGCTGATCCTGTCACAGCCAACGAAATGAGCATCCTGAATCGTACCACTGCCAAAGAAGAAGCTACCACCGTGAATCCTACTACTGTCAAGGAAGAATTTACCACCGAAGTTGCCACCGTGAATCCTACTACTGCCAAAGAAGTTACCACCCTTGATGCTACCACTGTCAAAGAAGAAGTTACCCTCACGAATCCTACCGTTGCCACCCTCGATCCTAAAAAACACGACTGCGATTTTACCAGCAAAATACAGATGGAGAGCCAGCGGGTAATGCTAAGTTGTCGCTGTAGGATCAGTGTAAACAGATGTCAGCGCTGCACTATGAAAATCCACGACCTGCACATTAAGCCCCTGGAAGCCACGCCCTGGATAGTCCCTGAACTATCCAGTACTCCCAAAAGAACACCAGAAGATTATGTTAGAAACAGTACCTACGGATTCGCATTCGACCAAACTTATTCTGGAGTTAGCAGTCATCCTACCGGAGTAACATTCGAATGTCACGTACAGGGACTGGACTATAGCTGGCATGCCAAAGACCAGGATTATTTGTTGACAATTAACTTTTCCAATTACTACAATGCCAACTTTTTCCAATACAAGCTTTTTGAGGATCGATGGAGCAAAGATCAAACCCACTACGGTTTTAACCAGATATCTGACACCCAAAGAAGAAGAAGCTACGACAACTACTACCAAAGCAACGAAAGTTCTTTTTGTATTTGAAAAATCCCACCCCTACTGCCTTTCATCTTGTTCTGTTGCCTAACTTTTTTGCCCCTTCTGATGTTCTGTTGCCTGCTCTACTGTGTTTCTTTCGCCAGCCTCTCCCAGAATAATTAACACGTGGTGTATACACGCTCGTATTGGGGAAAAAAGGGGGGGAAACAATTTTCTTCTTCCTCCCCCCAATAATAAAATATAGATGCGGAGACACTGTAGCAGTCTTACAGTGAGACACTCTAGCAGTCTTGCAGTTAAAAGACAATGTTCGCATTTGTAAATCTTTTATTCTTCTTGGCGGTTCCCGTGGTTTCAATATATTATCACGGCCAGGCCTGTAATTTTGATATTATGCGCAAAAAAAAAATATTATTTTTCTGCTGTGTACTCACGCTTTTAATTATCCAGATCGGACAAAACAAAATGTCACCATCCACGTACCGTTGCATACTACTAATGTTCGACTTCGTACCATCAAAACATTAGAATCATCTCTTTATCCGGGCGACAGCATCGTTGCTGCTTTTAAAGCTATGATATATTTTAGTAATGTTAGTAAAGTACTACCCTTTAGCTGCGAATATACTGCCTTTGATTCAGGTGGTTTAATAACGAGTCGTGTCCCTTAGAATTGGTCTTACCCCGAAACGTTTATACTACAAGGAGAAAAGATTGTAGAAATCGAACGAGAACAGATATTAGGCCAACGGATACCACGACAGAAAATGCTAGACCAACGGATACGACGTCGGACGATATTAGGCCAAGAGGTACCACAACAGAAGATACTGGGCTGAGGAATATAACGGAAAATACTAGACCGACAGCAACAATAAAGGATACTCTAATGTTGACTATATCAAGAAATAGAATAACACCCCCATCGGAAGCAGCAGCAACAACAACAGCGGGGACAAAGAAGAGCTGCGACACTAGAATAGAGAAGAGCTGCGACAGTAGAATAGAGAAGATAAACCTAATCCTGAGAATTGTTATAATTATTATGATTAGTTTAGTAATGACTGTATTAGTATTGTACAATGTAATTTCTGAACTTTGTAAATTACGTTAACACTTTACTATTCAAAAACCCCAGTAACTTTGTAAATTACCTTAACACTTTGCAGTAAATTTGTCCAGAAATGCCATCCAAAAAACAGTAACTTTGTAAAATCCCTTAAAAATTTAGGGAATAGGTAAAAACCCCGAGTGAAACGGTAATTTTCACCTATTTACTGAAAAATTTTAGCGATTTTATAAACTCCCTGTTTTGTAAATTCACTGTAACATATATATATATATATATATATATATATATATATATATATATATATACATACATACATATATATGTGTGTGTGTGTGTGTGTGTGTTTGTGTGTGTGTGTGTGTGTTCCAATTGTAATGTTAGCCTCACAAATTGATCACCCCCACCACCATCCCCAGCCACCTCAATTCCCACCAACACCACTACACCCATCATTACTAGGGGAGGCGGGGAGGGGAAAGGGGGTTAGTAAATTGATGTAGCAAGTGGAGAAACTCAGAGAGTGTAGAAAAAGGGAAAAGGATGATAACTGTCGCTTATGTCTGAGGTAAACAGTGGGAGGTATGATAGTATGCGCGTGTGTTGATGGACGATATTGCAGGTTGGTGCTGCAGAGGTGGAATGGTACATACTTCTTTTGGATGTTGCCATGAGGATGGAGGGTACCAAGTTTGGCAATAAGATGACATTCCCGCATATATGGTTTCAATTCATAAGTTTTCGTAAAAGTCTGTACTGTAAAAAAAAAAAAAAAAAAAGTTATGACTGACACGATTATGCCATTTTTGCCCATCCATAGCATTAATCCTGTCTTTGAAACATTACAAAAGATATATTTGAAAACCCTGATTATCACAAGTAAACCCAAAATCCATAAGAAGCTATGCATAGTCGTGTGCCCCACATCCCCTACCCTCACAGCAGAACCGTATCCTCACAGAAGTTCCAAATATAGTATTTTGCGTTTAGTTTCGGCATTTTGTCAATCGATCACAAAGATGTGCGTTTGTAGTCTGTGCCATGAGTACAGAATAATCCGCAAAGAAAAGCTATTTAGAAAGACAATAAGATTTTTTTGTAATCAAACACACACACACACACACACACACACACACACACACACACACACACACATTGAAACCAATTTATTGAAACCAATTTATTGTCAGATTGTACAACTCAAGGCTGTACACACACACACACACACACACACACACACACACACACACACACACACACACACACACACACACACAACACAACACACACACTTTACCAATGAATGAATGCATGCCATAGTCTAGTCTGCTTTTCGTGCGTTCAGTAAGAACTGGGTCGGAGCCTCAGTCCGCACTACCACTGGTCAAATCCCTTATTGCAACAACAGGGCTGCACCTTTGTTGTTGTTGTTTTTCTGTGCTGTTGTTCACGGGTTGCTAGTGGAGCAGAACAGAGAGGAGACTGTTTTGGTAAGTTCGCTTAATTTGTCTTTTAGTTTGATATGTAATAAATTACAGTAGAAAATTTGGGCGGCTGGCTTTGAGTTGTGGTGTTATTTGTTGTTGAGCAGATAGTGGGACAAAGAAGAGTTGGGGAATCAAGAATGCCAAATGACGATTGTAAGTGCGTAGCTAGGAATGGATGTGAAGCAAAATGGAACGAGGGACAATGAAAATCAAATCAAAGTCTGAATCACATAAACGGTACTGAGAGTGAGAAGTGGCTTACAGCGTTCACAAGTACACATAGAGCAAACACGTGACGTGAAATACAACACGACAAAGGGTATCAGTCAGTATCATTTAAAGTTAAGTTTCAAAACAGAGTGACTGAGGGCGGAAAATGAAACAAAATTTTAGAAAGAGAGGGGTTAGTAACCACCAAGGACATAGACAAACTGTTCTTCCCGTAAACATGCCAGCTTCTGCAAGTCCATTCAGTTTGTATCACCCACCATCCAGCTGTTTGCACTAAGCTAAGCCAAAACACAGTTTCAGACAACCAAACCAGCAAATCATCTCAACTTTCTTAAACAACGCCTTAGACTATGCATAACTCCTCGTGGCTTCTCACTTTCCCCACACCCCCACCCATCCTCCATAACACCACTGTCATCACTACCACCACAAAGATTCTCTTCCAAGCCAGTCGCAAACTCAAGTTGGCACATATAAAAAAACACTCAGTTCAACCCTGAAATCTCTCTCCAACCTTCTCCAATATTCCAAACAACAAACCACAATTATCATGCCCACAGCCTGACTCCAAACTCAGACAGCTCATCCATACACACAACCAACTCATTCACAACCACTGCAACCAGACCAAACAAGACAAACTATCACAATTACAAAACAAACACACAACATTTCGCCCTGACTACTCAGCCTCCCCTACCCACAATCCTGACCCCACTACCACATCTGATCACACCACCACCTGGATCCTGAGAATCTTCAACTCTCTGACGATGAAAGATCAGTCTTGGCAAAAGGATTGAAATTCATCCCAATTCAGCCCACCACTAATAAATACCAGAACCACCTTGATGTGGAAAGATTCTTCAGGAAACTTCGTTGGATGGCGACACTCGAAAACATACCCAGGCCCCCACCACCACAGAACTCTGACATTTTCACTCAACTATTTCAAATCCCAGTGCTCCGCCAACCACCTTCCAACAAATCTAGCGAAGTTGAATTCTACATTTAAAAAGATGCAAAAAAGACATCAGCCAAATCAAATATAAACCTGCCCGACATTGTATCCTTTCAAAAAATAAATAAAAAGCACTCACATCGTTCAGAGAACGACAGGACATAGTCATCTAGCCGACAGACAAGGATGGTGCAGTTGTGGTCTGGAACAAACAACTGTCCATAACAGAAGCACAAAAAACAACTGCTAAGCACAGAATTCTACACACCACTCACAACATCACTTCTCCCACAACACCAGAAACACATCGCAAACTCAATCAAAGAAGAAAAACTCAAACTCAACAACCAATCGACCACAGCCAAGACACTAAATAGCCCACCTTGTACCTGCTTCCCAAAATACGAAAAACAAACACACCCGGCAAACCCATTGTTTTTGCATGCAACTGCCCCACGGAACACATTTCACAATATTTAGACTTTCTCCTTCCACCAATAGTACAGAGCCTCCCCACATACCCCAAAGACACAACCCACACACTCAACATGACCAATTCATACAATACAGACCCCACTTGTCAACCCAGCCTCCTCTTCACACTTGACGTGGTGTCACTCTACACCTCTATCCCCCTCACCAAAGGAATGAATGTCCTCACGTTCTTCCTCGACAAACGACCTCCCCCCCCCCAAAACCAACAACACCCTCCCACCACTACATTGGTCAGTATTGCAGAATTAGTCCTCACCCTCAACACCTTTCAATTCAAGAATCATACATTCTCACACAATTAGTGGTGTTGCTATGGGCACCAAAATGGGGCCATCCTATGCCTGCCCTTTCATGGGATACCTAGAACACCGCCTGCTAACCACATATACAGGCCCCACACCGGAATTATACAAAAGCCACGTTCATGATTGACTGGGAGCCACATCCATGCCCAAATAAGATCTCCTCATCTTCCTCAACTTTGCCCAGACCGTCCATCTATCCAACTAACCTACACCATTTTACATTCAGTTAACTTCCTAGACATCACCATCTACCTCGAAGATAGCCTACTCAAAACTTCCATTTTCTACAAACCCACTGATGCACATGCATACTTAGACTACACATCATCCCATTACCCATACATTAAAACACAGTATTCCATACTCACAATTTCTCTGTCTTCTCAGACGTTGCTCCAGCGAAGAAGACTTCACTATAGAAGCAGCCAAATTGTCAGAATTTTTCACGAAAAAGTGGATACTCCAGTTACATCATCAACGAAGCTCTCAGCCACACCAGAGCCATATCCAGAACATCTGCTCTGGAAATCCAGCATCCAAATGAGACCTGCAGACCCCCGCCTACCACCTCTTCCACCCACACACCCTCCCCATCTGCAGGATTCTCAAATCCAATTGGCACACTGTACAAAACCACAAACTTGCCTTCCATACCAGGCCCCATCCTCACGTTCAAACGTGATTAAAAACCTAGATCTTCTCTAGCGCTCTCCAAATTGAACAGAATCTCTTCACACCTACACCACCTGGTACTCACCCCTGCTCAAAACCAAGTTGCTAATCTGCCCACTCACCAAACCAGACACCATCCTACACGACCCCAAAGACTCCTTCACTATTAAACGCACATTCTCCTGTCAGAGCCACAACATTGTATATGCTATCCACTGCCAGCTGTGTGGCTAGATCTCTATAGGTGAAACATCCCGCACACTTGGGACACGCATCTCTGAACACCTGGCTGACATCAGCCACCACCGACCCAAACCCGTTGCCCTACATGTCAACCGCCCCCAGCACAACATCAACCACGTGACACAGTCTTGGCACTCTGGCAGTCACAGAGTGACAGCTTTGAACGTATAGCACAAAAGTCCAATCTCATTGCCAAACTTGGTACGCTACGGCCCCAAGACATCAACATCCAACAGTAACACAAATATACATACCCACCACTTCAACACCAGCGGCATTATCTTCCACCGACACACACACACACACACACACACACACACACACACACACACACACACACACACACACACCACACCACACCCCCCACAACCCACTTCATACAGAAGTTTATTTTATTTTATTTTCATGTATTTATTTACTGATTTTTTTTCATTTTTGTTGTATCTTTTAAAAAATTAGTTATCTATTTTTTCCCCTACATCTGATTTTATTACCATTACCCACACCTCACATACAGCTACCCACACATAACTACTATCATCACCATCACCACCACCCATTAAAGTCGTTTACTTATTTACTTATTCATTTTTTTATTCTTGTTTTTTTTTTTTTTCCTCACTAAGCACTATTATCAATCCACCATAATCACTACCGTCACTAATATATCCTACTCTTCTGCAAAACAAGTTACAAACCCCATTGTTTCACACCCCCTTCATTCCCTCCCCCCCCCCCCCCCCCCCCCCCCTTCACTATTTCCTCTCCCATGATCCCCGCCTGGGTGGCCTCGTTTCCGTCCGGCGGTCGTTTTGGTCGTGCTCCGAATATGAGCAGATAAGTAGTTTCTCGTTTTTTGTCTTCACAGTCCTAAATGTTACGTGTTTCTCCTGAAGAAGACCCAAGAGGTCGAAATGCATTGTGTCTTGTCCTTTACTTTGTTTGTTTATGTACATGGCGGTAACTGACCCCCTCTCTTTCTAAATTGTGTTTTCAACAGGTCCCAGCAGGTTAATAACTGATTGACTTTGTGCTGCACCCCTGAGTCCCCCCTCGTGAGCTGTGTTGCCTTGGATATGATCATGAGTTCTGTGTTTCATTGTTTTGCTGTATTCCCTGATGAGTAATGGCGTAGGCCAGTGAGAGTTTTGTTGTTGGTTCGTCTGTCTGTTTTGTTATTGGTTTGTGTCTGTCTGTTGTTGTTTTATCGTTGTTTCTTTCTGTTCAACATGTGCCCTTGAGAAGAGCACGGACGATGTCAGTGCGTTATCCTTGTACCATACGTTTTCATCTAAAGGGTGAATCACATGGGACGATTTGAAAAGAGAAAATTATTAAAAGTAATCAACGTATAGAGGAAAATTTCTTGGATAATATTCTTGCTGCTCGGCCTGATGTGAATGAGTCATTCGCTGTTTTTTCAAATCGTTTTGGTCACTTTCCTAACTAATGGATGGATCTTTTTGGAATCGGCCTTGATTTCGAAAGTTTGTGTGACTTGTTCATGAGTGGGCAAGTCTTACACAGCGTCTGAAAAAGATTTTGTTTTTCGTGAATGTAATTTCAAAACCACGGAAGACGTGTGTAAATGCACGGTTCAGAGTGCACACCCTGAGAAATCATTGGAAGGAAGCCAGGTTTTAAACAGTTGGAAACATCAGTTTGTTTCTACTCTGTTTTCACATTAAATAGAACAACGTGGGAGTAACCGTCTGGGTGGTCGATATCCGTACAACTGGGTTTAACCCAAGTAAGATACCATAATTCCATTTCAGACAGGCCCTGGGAAATGCCTCAAAGTGCTCCCTAGTCAATAGGAAACCATACATTTCCCTTGTACATTAGCAGCCCCTGGTGTTTCATCCACACAATGTGGAAATGGTGCGTCTGATATGTCACCCACAAGCTCTCGTCACAAATCATTACCAGAACAACTATGCAAGCAAACCTAGCAGTTTACTCCACTGTTCCAATCCTGAACGTTACCACAGCTAAACTTTAAAAGAGGATAAAGCGCTGAAAGAAATGTTTTCAAAGTGTCTATATTTAATATAAAAAAAAATCCCAAATGGTGTTTTGTAGCGGAAGATAGTCAGCTGTTCAGAGATTTTAAAGATAAAGATAGTATCAAGCATTAGCTTCTGTTCCCAGTTTGTCACCAGGTAAAATATTTGTGGGGTTCGTGTTTTTTAGAGGAACAGATAAAAACGTGTGTAATCAAAGACAAATATAGTGTTGGTAAGAAGGCCATAAGTAGAGTTTTATCCCTTGGTCATAGACCGTTGATTCTGTCATCATTCTTCATGTCTTGCTTATGAACAACAAGTAATGCCTACTTCTCTGATGTTTGCTGCCCCTCTCAATACCCTCGACAGTCTCAGTTGTTTTATGAGATTACGAATCCCCGACGCCTGGACCGAGGAATGTTAGGAAGATTTCCAGCAGAACCAACGGAGCCTCACATCTCACCCAGTCCCTCTGCTGTCTGATCTGAAACGATTACTTATCGTGTTTACAGACGAAGGCTCTACTGGGTTTAAAGTGCTTCTTCGTGAGATAGGGATGTCCTTCTCCACCCCAAGGGCTTCCCGGGCGCAGGACGTTCGTTTTTCCAATGGTGGTATGCTGTTCAATGTGAGTGTCTGTCATCGTTTGTGAATGTCAAAAGTGTGTAGGATTCCCAGTTGAATGCACACACACACACACACACACACACACACACACACACACACACACACACACACACACACACACACACACACACACAGGGAGGGAGGGAGGGAGAAGAATTTCTCTCTCTCTCTCTCTCTCTCTCTCTCTCTCTCTCTCTCTCTCTCTCTCTCTCTCTCTCTGCGCGCACGCGCGCGCGCGCGCGCGCGTGTGTGTGTGTGTGTGTGTGTGTGTGTGTGTGTGGTGTGTGTGTGTGTGTGTGTGCTGTATGGGTGTATTTCATGAACATGAACTGTTTGGTAACATTGTGACTTCATATTGATGGAAAGATGCAAAGCGACTTTTCCTCACAACAGCACCTTGGATTTGTTTTTTTAAACTGTCCCTGACGTTCAAATACAGCGGGTTTTTTTCTTCCTCGCCTTTTCTCCTTGCAACGGGTCAGTGATCCATTCCCTCTATGGGTGATACGTGTTATTTGCTCCCCCTCCCTTCCCTCTCTTCTTGACTTCATGTAACGGTATGCCATTCGCATAGGTTACATAAAATGGTTTACTATTTGTCCTGTAAAGGGAACATATCAGTCACTCACTGAATAAATGTTAAACAGTTATAGAAGTGTTAAATGTTCACGGTAATCTGGCAAAAGTATGTCATATGCATTTTAGTCGAAACGTGTAAACCACCTGTGTATTGTTGGTAAGAAATGCGTTTTGTTTGGCGGAAATGTGTAAGTCATCTGTCATTTGTAAGTAATGCATTTTGGGGGAAATGAGTGAATCATCTATGAATTATTTGTAAGAAATACATTGGGGGGGGGAGGGGGGGGGGCGTGTAGGCTGTCACTAAACTGTTTTGATTTAAGCTTTAGATTTATTTTTTACATTTAAAGCAAGGTCATAGGCAATTACAGCTAGGTAACTAGCTTTCTCAGTACATATTCCCATCAATCAGTTTGGCTGTCGACGACAATGTGATGATAAAGGTTCCTGGGTATAGACCACTATGACTCAGATGTCCTTTTCTTCTTATTTTATAGTGTGTGTGGTCACCAGGACTCTGCTCCTTTTAAGGTGTTAGCAAACCAAGAGCTTAGAAGAAACCAATTTTTGCTATTAATATGTATTTCACTTAACAATTCTGTCACATTAATCAGGTCAGAAAATGGGGGGAGGGGATGAGGGTGGTGGAGGAGAGTTTTTACATTCTATCTAAACATATTTAAAGATCTGCTTAAACAGTCACATTTTCTGAAGCTAGTGTGTCTGATCAGACTATGAGTGAGCCAGTTGATCTGGAAGTAACAGGTGTTTGTCACATGGTGTAGTGAGTGCCTGCCAGAAGCTGGAACTGGTTTCATCGACTTTAAATGAAAAGTGAAATATATAGGAAGCTGTGGACGGTAGCTGTGTTAATGCTGGCCCCGTTATTACTAGACTTAATCCGACAGTGTTGAAAGGATCGTATCATGAAACAGAAAAAAAAACATCATACCGGGCACCTTTCATCGCACACACAAACTGCTCGCTCCACGGGGACAAACGTAACATTAAACGCAGATAGAAGGCAACGACAAGTTATAAAACGTAGTAGCCACATCGTAACTGTTCATCTGAAAGTAGCGTGCGTGCGTGCGTGCGTGCGTGCGTGCGTGCGTGCGTGTGTGTGTGTGTGTGTGTGTGTGTGTGTGTGTGTGTGTGTGTGTGTGTGTGTGTGTGTGTCGTGTGTTCACAGACCCGTGCAAAGGAAAAGTCGTATGTTGCTTTGTTTGAAAGGTGTCATAAATCAAGTGTATGACTGATTCATTTAATATATGATATGACTCGATGGAATCACACATGTGTGGACAGACATATAAAGTAAAAGCCTGAGAGAGAGAGAGAGAGAGAGAGAGAGAGAGAGAGAGAGAGAGAGAGAGAGAGAGAGAGAGGGGGGGGGGGGGGGGGAACCACGTTGATGATGATGATGATGATAATGATGATGATGATGTGATGATGATGATGATGATGATGATGATGATGATGATGATGATGATGCGATTGTTGTACTTATAAATTATTATTCAGTATAACGAATTTTACTTAAAGCAGTTCGTATACTGGCTTCATACTATTCCTTCTCATTTTACTTGATATGAAAGAAACTGAAATGAAACAGGTGTATGCAAACGGATATAAAACGTGTAGTCAACTACATCGTCTAGTTGCATAAAGTATGAAATGTGTAATCAACCACTTCGTCTCATTGCATAAGATATGAAATCTTTCTTTCAATCTCAAGTTCCCCCCCCCCCCCCCCCCACCCCACACACACACACACACACACACTTTGTTCTTGCGTTATGTGCGCGCAAAATGTGGACTACTATAGGAAACAAACGGAAGATAAAACAAGGAAATGTACGGCTCTATGAATTATCGTTTTTTTTTCCCCTGCTGATAATGACTAGGAGGGATAAATTGTATTTCTGCGTGTTCATGTCCTTGTATTATTCCTTCATAAGTAACTGCTCAGTTTCCAAATGATTGGCTTCGATTTAGTTTCATAAAAAAGAGTTAATTCGGAGATAAGTCTGTTTCGTATAAAGACTTCATCAATAAAAACAAACGCTTCATGGATATTACTATCGCATACCCCTTTCACATGTAAAAATAACCGAGCCTGTTGCAATTGTCTTCTACCCATATAAGCAATCCTTTATTGCTCTGCGGTAATGATGTTAACTTTTTCTCATTTATTTCGTGTTTAACACTGTCCACCTACTCACAGAATTGTCTCACCTCCTCGGCCTGAGATCCTTTGTGTGTGGATTTGATGATCTGCTGCAGATGTAGCCTCTCTGATCTCTGGTTCCTCCTGCTATGATCTTACCTCCGTCTTTCATTGGTTGCAAGGGGCAATGCTCGCCCTACAAATGGTCTGATAGCTCGACCTCTCCCATGATATGGATGGAAGCATGACATCGAACCGATCATTGCTTATGATGCACGGTGATATGTTTTGCTGTTCTCATAGGTCGTTCAACGACATCACCGGACAAAAAGTGTTTGAGGGAGTGATCTGAGCAGAGCAAATGGATCAGATGTATTTGGGAAGGCTGGCTGAAATCCGTGTCTTCTGTGTTGCAATATTTGTCGTTGTCCAGCACAGCGATGACGTCACCATTTTTTCCCAGTGGCTCCATTAGTTGGTTACATCACGCTGGTAATATTCGGACCATCTGGCTCTTTGGGGTATTATGTTCCCGTCTCTGCATTCAGTTCATCCTCTACAGTGAGGAATTGAAAATGAAATGAGGCAGGGAACAGTAAACAATAAACAGTAAACAAGTGGGGTAGTCTTTGCATCCCATAAGGAAACCTAACACACAGAGTAACTTTTATTCAAGACTGGCACAGCCTTTTAAACTTGAATAAAGTCAGACAAATACAAAGACGAACAATCTAATAGTGGGGGAAAAAACAAGCGCAGGCCAACAACTAAATTGTCTTCATAGTAATGACTTGGCAAAACTTTGAACTTACGGAGGGAGGGGGGGGGGGGGGTCAGCAGGAGGTTGAAGATGTAAAAACTGGGAAAATGAAATTAAGAAAATATGAAAACTCTTCTCTATTTGACGCCAGGAGCGCAGATACAGCCAGCCGTGTCTCCCTGATGAGTTTCCGACCCAGCGGACGAAAGGCCTCGGAGCAGGCAATACAAATATATCTGCCTTTAAAGGGAATTGCGATGGTTCCCTTGGGCAGCCAGTGAAGAGTTTTCATATTTTCTTAATTTCATTTTCCCAGTTTTTACATCTTCAACCTCCTGCTGACCCCCCCCCCCCTCCCTCCGTAAGTTCAAAGTTTTGCCAATTACTATGAAGACAATTTAGTTGTTGGCCTGCGCTTGTTTTTTTCCCCACTATTAGATTGTTCGTCTTTGTATTTGTCTGACTTTATTCAAGTTTAAAAGGCTGTGCCAGTCTTGAATAAAAGTTACTCTGTGTTAGGTTTCCTTATGGGAGCAAAGACTACCCCACTTGTTTACTGTTTATTCTCTACAGTGAGGAAGTTAAGGTCTTTTGCTAGGAATGATTGTTTGGGCTGCAGTCGCCCATCCATTTTCTTCGTTGTCCGGAGACATGGGAGGATGGAGTGTGAGTGTGTAGTGTGGGGCAGCGGTTGGGAATGGAAGATAAAAAGGTGGTTAGATAAACAGTACAATATGCTAATGTTTGCTGTGTGTTTTTGATTGTATATTCGAGACCACACGAGGATAATGATGGCAACTGGCATGAAACAAAATAAAGTATTCTAAGAGAAGCAGTTGTCCTTGCTAAATAGCAACAGTTAGTGCTATCATTTATCAACATGACTAGTATGGTAACAACGCACGCATCTGTAATTGCTGATGATACAAATGATTGCTGGAAAAACAGTGTAGTCTATGTTAAAGAGTTTGTGAAATTTTTTCGAAGGTCTTTTTTTGGCGCGCAGTGTACAACACAATTTTAGGTTGGGGAAAGAGTTCCAAAGGGCTGAACCTGAAAGTTTTGAAGCATTCCAATCCTAGTATGTGGTAGAACATAATTGTCAGACCCATATCGACATTAGTAAGTAAATCTCTGAGGCATTGTAGGGCCAGATAATGGTGTATTTCATACATACGTACAGCTTCCTTGAAATCTAGCTGTGTTTGCAGCGGCGGTATGTTTAATTTAGCCTGCTTTTCGGTGGTTTATTAGAAACAGTCTGGCAGAATTATCATTCCAGCTCTTCTCTACATTGAATCTAGGTTTCTATTGTGAATTGTTCCTACACAGTCAGACTACAGATGGGTCGTTGATGTGAGAGAGAGACAGTGAGCCTGGGAAAAAAAATCTTGAGCGCTTTATATAAGGCTTCAGTTGTTTGAGCATGAAGAAACGACCAGCCAGCTTGTTAACGACAGATTCAATGTGGGACTGCCACTTCATTTCTTCGTCCACTATCATTCCCTCGACCGTGTACTGCTGCACTTGTTCTATGGCGTTGCCATCTGAAGTCAGACTGAGACGTAGAGCTTTTGTTCGGTGTTTCTGTCTAGGAGTGTTTGACATGCTTTTTGTCTTCTTAGGATGAACTGTCATGGAATTATAATAACACCACTCCTACACGTTTGAACCTTGCTGTAGAGCCTTTTGAATTGTCGATAAGTCCACTGCGCTGAAATGAAGGGAATTGTCAACAGCAAAAGCGTCATCTAAGATACTCGGATGTGGAATTGATAGTGAAAGACCATTTATTAACAAACAGAATAGTCGTGGCTCTAGACCAGAACCTTGGGTCAGATAGGGCTCAAAGAATGATACTATATTTTTGGTCTCGGACTTATAAAGTTAATTTTTTTAAGAAGTAATTTGTGTTCAACCAAATCAAAAGCCTTCTTTAAGTCAAGACGGACAGCACATGTTACTTCGCGTTGATTCAGTGCGGTTAACGACGTAGCGCCGAGACGGACTAAAGCAGTTTGGCAAGAATGCTGATGGCAGAAACCCGATCCAAAGGAGTGTAGAAGTTTATTGCGTTCAAGATACTGCATGAAATGTTTGTGGACGTGTCTTTCAAGTGATTTGATACCACAGAGATGACAGAAACCGGTCTGAAATTGTTCAAGTCTGAGAAGTCTCTTGACCTGGGCACTGGAATAATTTTTGCCAATTTCAGAGCAGGCGGGACTTTGAATTGTTCTATACACATGTTGTGCATAAATATCAGGGTTTCAACTACATAGACTACAAGTTTTCAGACGGAGCTATTTATTTTTCTCGGGTCACATTTTCTTTTAATAATTTCTTGAGGCAGGTAATGAGAACGTCATGTTTATGGACAGCAAGCGGGGGTATTTTAGTGAATGATCCATTTCGATTTTGCTGTTTCAGAACGTTTAGAGAGAAAGGGGGCAATGCAATTTTCCGTGGCGTGTGCGTTTTCAAATGGAGTTGGATAGATTTTAGGAAGTGATCATTAAAAGAGTTTGGTGACCACTGAAGGTGGATTGGTGATCTGCTACGTGAATATGGGTTATTTGATTTATTGCGTGCCATAGTGAAGTTGTGGCTCAGAGAGAGAGAGAGAGAGAGAGAGAGAGAGAGAGAGAGAGAGAGAGAGAGAGAGAGAGAGAGAGAGTTTCTCCATTTATTTTTTTAGAAAATGATGTGGTGTGTGTGTTCGACATTGGTCTTTTTTGTGTCCAGAACTACAAGTCAAGTCTTTGAGTAGAAATATTGTCTCCATAGCTCGACATTGGCCTTAATTGGTCTTTTTTATGTCCAGAACTACAGTCAAATCTTTTAGTAAGAAATATTGTCTCCATAGCTCGACATTGGCCTTTTTCCACTCTAACATTAAAAACAAACCTTCACTTAAACACAATTCTGACTCTGCAGTTTGACATAGGTCTCATTCTGGATAATTTCACAGGCAACTGTGATAAATTTTGCGACAGTTTATACCATAAATCCATCATCTATCAACGATACTCCAGTGAGTTTTTCTGCCATTTGCACCTTCCTTTAAAGAAACTACTCGATGTTCACACTGGAAAAAGAAAATGCTTTTCGGTGATGTTCAGTATGCTCACACAATGGGGAGGAGGAGATCGCGTTGACAGTCCCGCTTAGCTTTGCATGAAGCCAAAAGGCCTTAATCTAAAGTTCTAAAATAGACAGTCACATTTTTTTTGAATGATTATTGACATACATTTGCTTTCTGACAAAATACTTCAGAAAGACTACAGCCATGTATATGTATCGTTACACTCTCCTGGATTGCATACCTCATCAGGACCTGTATCAATTTTCTGTATGTTCCAGAACTTTTAATGACACCTGCTGGTTAATTTAGATGTCCTTCAGTTCGTTCTACATTTGACTATAGCTTAGCATAGAACACTTGGCAATGAACACAACCCGATGAGTGGGAGCTGGGTTTTATTGACTTCAACGGCTTTCAATCATTTACCTGTTGAAAGAGGGAAGGATTCTAACGCCTATCACGTGAAGAATGCATGTAAATGTTGAAAGTGTAAATAATCGTTCGCCATGATTAAAGAAAAAGAAGAGAAATAAAAGTTAGTACAGATCTGAAACCGAAAGACACACTGGGAAAAAATGGAGTGACTTCATTACCAAAGAGATAGTCCGACAGCACTGAAATCAGGTTCTCGCATCCTCTGTTCATATGCTGAGGTAGTCTGAAGTGAACCTGATCACGATCAGTTTCGCTAGCGAGTGATGACCAACTCCATGTATGTAACTAAGATACGACTTTATCTGCTGGTACTCAGAGAGGAAAATCCTGTTGGTAGGCCTTGGACAGGGAGTCATTATGTGATATATGCCCGTGCAAGGCAAGCGTACAGTGTCCTGTCGCTGCTTGTCATCATCATCATCATCATCATCATCATCATCATCATCATCGTCGTCGTCGTTGCATCATCGTCATCATCATCATCATCATCATCATCATCATCATCATCATGATCGTCGTCGTCGTCGTCGTCGTCGTCGTCGTTGTCTTCATCGTCGTCAACAACAACAACAACAATATCAATAACAACTACAGCAAAAACAACAAACAACAACAACAACATCAACAACAATGACAATGATGAGAGAAGAATCTCTCAAGCACCAGCTGAAATATAGATACCACACCAGGAATGGCAGTACAACAACTAGTCGTAATTCAATGAAAAAAAACCTCTCCTTGAAGAATCAATAAATAAGTAAATAGATAAACAGGTAAGAAAAACAAAGATAAACAAATAAACAAGCAGCCAATTCCTCGACCAAACGCTCACTGGTATCACAAAACAGGACAGGGCAGAAGATGACAGCAAGGCAACCGTCCAGGGAACTAAAGCTGTATGTGTCTGGGAGGGTGACTTAAGGAAATCTATTCAATCACGTTCTCCTGTCTGGTTCACTGAGGAATAACTTGGAAAACTCCCCTGAGCAAAAGCATAAGTGACATGAAATCGCCCCACCCCCTCTCATGGGAGAAAATGGGCACCAAAACAGGGCAACCTCTCTCTCTCCTCTCTCTCTCTCTCTCTCTCTCTCTCTCTCTTTTTTTTTTTTCTCCCCCCACTTCCCCCCGAGAACCAAGCACAGCAAACAGTAATGAATATCCAAAACTCTACCAACAGTTTCTGCTA
>JADBJO010016914.1:0-39147 GCA_016801955.1 Conus betulinus | reverse complement strand
AATTGATTTCGCATTGGGCGGTTGTCTGCACTGGACCAATTTTGTATAACACTACTTAGTTTCTGTGCCGTGCCGAACTCACAGCTAGAATTTTAAAGTCGTTGTTGGTTAAGGTAATAGGTCGCCAGTTTGTAGGTGCTCTTTATCCAGTTCTTTGCTTATGTATAAGTGTTATCACACCTTGGTATTGAGTGTTAAGACAGCTCATCTTCTGAAACGGATCATTGAAAGATTTGGGTAGGTAGTTACAAGTCTGCTTTCAGTTGTAGGCCAGAAACTTTCATGATTTCTAAACAGTAATTTGGTCCTATACCTGAAGTATTGATCCATTTTTCACGCGTTGTAAAAGCACATGGAGTTGCAGTTCATTGCTGTGACAAGACCTTCAAATGAGGTTGGGACGGTCAGTGTCACTAAGGCAAGGAACTTCCCCTCTCTCAGCCGTTGTAGTCATGTGAAGCTTCTGGCACATTTGCATTGGCAGTGTCAGTCTTTGATTATAAAGATTTCTATAGAAGGTTGCCTCTTCATTCAATATTTGGTCTGGTCAGTAGAAGTGATGCCAGAATCTGATATTAGATGAGTATTCACATTTTTTCTTTTCGTTACTTTTTTCAGGTTACAGAAATTTTTTGTTTTTTTTTCTCCTTCTTCAATTCATTCACTCTTGATCTAATTTGGGCTCCTCTCATTTTTTGCATGCCTAGTAGATCTAGTTTATGTTTAATGCTTAATAAGTCATTCTGTAAGTGTACATTGCCAGGATCCTTTGTCTATGTCTATGTCATTAGCTTGTTTTCGCAGGTCTACGAACTTTTTGGTTTCTTTGAAAACAAAGCTGATCATTTGCCAAAATCAACACAATAATTACATAATTCGAGATTTCATAAGTTCCCATTTATCACATAATTTGTAAGCTCATTTGTTATTTATACAGTGCTTTAGTAATGCATTCACATTTTCAACAAAACTGTTTTAACTGTTTGAGGTAGCCATTATTAAATCTCCCCAGTACCTTAGACCTCTTATGAATTTGCTGTTTTTCTAATCCTGTGACTACAGCTTTATGATCTGAATTAGACACTGTATAAATGATGATGCAATAAAGGAAAGAATATCTTCTGAAGCAAAAGCAATAGTTAAACGATGGGCGATAAAAGGATGAAAGTGGTTCCCATACATATATTCTTGATCATTCTCATGAAAAGATCCTCCATACGTCTGTCAAAGAGAGCTCACATACACAGATCTTGAAGGCTTCACTTCTTCTGCTCTCTTAAAAGGATTTCCGTATGTAAGGCTTCCGTTATGTAAACATCATGCTTGTTGTTTAAGAGGACACAGTTGAAATCCGCCGCATAACATAAATGACATTTTCAGCTTCCAAATCTTGCAGTTTTTCAATACAGGTTGTGGAAGAAATGCCTTTTGTCCATAGAATTGTTAGGCGCATACACATTTACAATGGTGACTGGGATTTTGCCTCAAACTTAATATCATTGCAGCAGCGCATCCCTCTGTCAAACCAATTCAAATCTGATCATTAATATATCTTGGAGACCAATATGACTGACTTTTCGTATGTAACCCTATCTTTCGGGACATACCTTCTTTTGCAAAGATCCTTCTTCACACCACCATTTTTTTTCCCATTGTTATTGTTCCTTTTCTATAAAATTGGGTTTCTTGCAAAACATGTGATATCAAACTTTTTGATTTTTTTAAGTATTTTGAAAAGCTATTATTGCTTCATTTTTTTTTAGTCCCCCGACAATTCAAAGAACAAAGTCTAAACTTTTTCCATTATCAACCAAAAAAGATAAAATGTATGACTAAAACAAGCACTGAGCTCCCACAAAAACAGTCAGCAAAGACATTTCTACTGAGAAAAAAAAAAAGCCAGGCAAGAAAAGAAAAGTGCAAAAAGTGGGAGTGGAGGCGATAGATGAGAAGATGGATAATAAGAGAAGGGGGCAGGAGAGAGAGAGAGAGAGGGGATAACCATATGCTTCTGGGAAGAGAGGAGAAGAATGGGAGGGGGAGAATCGTTAAGGCATTGGGGGGGGCGTAGGGGGGTTGCAGGCAGGCAGGCAGACAAAGAAACAGACTGAAAGCCAAGACACACCGAAAGCCTAAAACACTGACAATTAAGCAAAAATGGTATTAACATTCAACAGGTTATTTTTTTGTATTCGGAGACATCTGATATTCCTCTTCAGTGTCTGCATCGCATTTAGCCTTTGTTTTTCTCTTGGTGTAAACAAGATTGTGCTGGTCACAGCATCGCTGGCGCTTGGGTGTTTCTCGGTGGTGCCTTTAGATTGTCTTAGTAGGGGCCCATACTGGAATGCAGGGGTGTTTGGTGTTTAGCAAACTACCCATCCTTGATCAGACTTGTTTTCGCTGACATTTTTGTCACTGGCAATAGGCTTACCTTTCCCCGCCACATGTATCTCCCTTACCAATTGTTTGGGGGGGCAGGAGAGGTGGAGGATGGGTAGGAATGCCTTAATGTTTCCAAAGTGGCCTGGTTGAAGAGTCCAAGAGAACAAGAGGGAGGTAACTCTCCTTGTCCCCAACTTGACTCTTTGGCGCCGGCCTTTACAGCGGACATATCCTCTCTTATGCACTGGTTCCTAGCACTCACAACACAACACAACCTCATTCACACACAGACAGACACATGGGGGTTGGGCTGTAGGCAGTTTTGAACAACACCAGATTTTCATAAACATTTTTCTGCTCTTTGTGGAAAATGTTTGCAGTGAATGGGCCTACTTTTAGCGTTTTTTTTTTTTTTTTTTTTTTTTAGAGGGGTAGGCGGGAGGGTTTTAGGAAGGAAGAAGCTTCTCCCCACTTCAGATCGAGTGAGTTTATTGTCTGCATCCCTGTAACATTCCATTTTGATATTTGATCAGAGTTCACATTCAATTTTAGTTCAGGAATGTTCTATTTCGCGCTGTTGGCTACTGCACATAGGGATGTCTGCCACCCACACCTTCATAGCAGGCTTTTCTTCTCTCTCAGAATAAATGGATTGGTGTTGACTAACTGCATCAGAGTATTTTCGGACAGTCATACCTTTGACCAAAAGATCATTCCTTGCCTGTCTGGTAGCTGGGTAGATCTGCCAAAGGCCTCTGATCTCCTGGGCACCAATGATGCTGCCACTGCCTGCTGTACGCTCTGCAGCCAGCCGACACAACTCCTGTTATGCAGTTTTGTGTCAAGTCCGGAATGTCCTGATTTTTCAGAAGAAAAATGGCGCTGGATGGAAGACACTTAGCCTCCCACTTTTCCGCATTCACCCTCCTCGGTCTTGAAGAGCATAAAAAAAAAATAGGGAAAAACAAGGGAAAAAACACTTAGATGGAAAAGCAAACAAGAAAAACATTAAGTTGAAAACTTGCGTAAACTTCGTTCGAATCGGCACGGCAAAAGAGTGACACAAATCCATGACCACACACACCACGAGTGTTAATTACCGACCCCCGATAAAGATATATCTAGTACCTCCTGTTGAAGAAGAAAATTAATATTATACTGCTTGTCACATCATAAGCGCACCATCCCACCCCCGCCTTTCCCCCCAACAGTTCACTTAGCCCTTTCCTCACATCCTTCAGCCTCCTTCACAAATGAAAAGAAAAAGAAACTGCTATAATTATGACTAAAATGTAGAGAAAAAACTCCATACAATACTAACATTTCAGTGGCAGTTGTAACTTCCCAGCATAGACATTAAAGTCCAATAAGTAACCAGAGGTTGGGTCAGTGTTGATCCAGATCTTATGGTACAGGTTTTGACTTCATGTCATGTTTGAAGTGAAGCTGCCTGTTGAATTTCACCATGGCCTCAGCAGTGCTGATAGCATGCCAAGGCTTTACAGCTCCCCACTTAGCTTTGAAAACATCAGAACTGTCCACACTTTGAATAGAGGGTCATGCTTGGGGATGGTCTCCTGGTTGGCATTTTGACTGGTTTGTTCAGTTGAAACACTGACACTGACATTTTTTTCAAACCTTATTCTGGGCATGAGCTAAAAAATGCGGGAACATTCAGCTTATCTTCTTTGACCAGTAATCTCTCAGGCATGGCATATAAGCAACCTCATCAAAATGTTGATGGCAAGGTTCAGCTTGATGCCAATCACTGACTGCCATTTGGGATCCGCCTTCTTTTCCTGCTAGATTAGGTGACTGATAAATTTAATTGTTTTTGCAAACTTTTCTATCATCTCTTTGCGAAAAAGAGAGCAAAATAGTCCAGAGGACTTGCTTCAAACAGGCAATTTATGCATAACATCAATATTCTCCTCAGTCTTGGTCCACAGAAAATTTATCCTAAACATGTCCAACCAGTTTCAATTTTGCAGGTCAGGTAATCAGTCAACACTCGACCACCTTCACCTTCTCCACTCTGACTGTCACTGTCTTTGAATTTGGCTGGCACAATTTCCAAGTCAATATCCACAGTTGCTCTCCACTTCAGCTGGATCAGATCCTTGGGCAAAAAGCCTTCAAAATCTTGTTCGTCATTGTTGGAATCGATGTTCAGCAGGACACTCTAACTCCTTATCAGACATGAGACTCATCTTTTCGAATTTCGAAAATTCATAGCTCAGTGAAAAACTCATTTGATAATGACACAGTACACTGCAGAAGGAAGGGCAGGTGACAACAATACAAAGCTATTACTGTTGTCAGAAAGGTTATGTTAAAGAGTAGTGGCCACGCCCATAGTCACCATATATTTTATATTTAGGTGGTGCTGGCGGGCACTAATTGGGTAATGTAATAAGGATTTTTGGCAGATGCTGGCAAGTGCCTGGCGGTAATATGGATTAACCCGAGTTTTTGGTGGCATAAAACATTTAAGAGACAGTGTGACTGAAAGAGTGCTTCAGGGTGAGGGTTGGGGGTGGGAGTGCAGTGGAGTGAGTTCAGGAGGGAAAGAGGGACAGAAAGGGAAGATGTGGGCTGGGGATGAATGTCATTTTGCAGAATCAGCTGAAGGAAACCAGTCCGGACTTCAAGAACTGAGCAAATTATTAGTTTATAATACATGGTGAATCAAGTAAATCTAATAAATAGCTGCAAAATTAAACAGCCTTGCTTCCACAATATCATTGCAATCATGAATTTGCCTTGTTTCTTCTTGAATTACATAGAATTTAGTATTACTGGCTGTGTGGGTAAATTTTGATTTGGACTCGTGCCCCGGATGTATCCCCAGCCTCTCCTCCCCAACATCATCAAATGAGTTGGGCCTAAAACAGAAAGACTGTAAACCACACAATCTAACGATTTCTGTTTTCTTAGTCCTGGTTAACAAGGTGATGTATGTGAATGAAAACTACACACCTTGCCCATCTATCAAAACCAAAAACCTATGCCATAAATTTCTACATCTTCAGTGATCATGGTATTTTAAAAAACAATCTCAGATTCTGTAGCCTTCATGGTCGCTACTGTCTACTGGCTCTCTGCTAATTTCCGTTTTGATTTCTTTTTTCGTCCATGTTTGTACTTCTGTGATGAGTTTCTCTCCAAGTTTGTTACCCTTCAGTTTTGATGTTGATAGACAGACATTGGATGGACTTTGTGGTGGTCACCATCGACTCCTGGACGACATGCTTTCTCTGGCCTGTGCAACTAAGCACAACGGTGATCATTAGTAGGTGTCTTGCACCAGCTGAACTCCAGCAAAGTGATACAGCGAAAGCATATTGCATCCATTTATGGTGTACATCAGTGATGACGATACTGATTGGCTCGCCCTCTGAACTGTCAGCACTGTAGCGATGATGGAGTGACTGTGTGTACGAGAGCCAGGATGAAATGGCATTGAACTATTGCCATTGAGAGAGCATGAAAAAGACAAAACTACACAACGAAAGATCTGTATACAGAGCCAGGTGGGACTCTGAAGATTGCAGTTATTGGTCTTATTGACTTCTTTATCATTGATCTTATGTCATATTCTGCTGTGATTCTTTTGTCACCTTCTATGTTAGTGATGCAATGGTTTCTGACAGCCTTATGCTTGTGTTGTTTGATGGTACGAAATTCTGAGCTAGAGGGCAAGACCTCGTATATCATTTCTATCTTATACTCATGCGTTTAATAACCTTTTAACTGATTGGCCTGGTATTTGATAAAGTGGTCAGCTTTCATCTGATTTCATTAAAAAAGAAATATATTTTACTGGTAACAGTAATCTAACAACTTCATTTTCAGTAGATTTGTCTGCCCTGTGTTGTCTGCATGCTCCAGTGGATTTCAGAAAATGTTTTGAATCTATATTTTTATTATTTCATACACCTATGTGAATTAGAGTATTTGTATAAAGAGGTGGTTGAGAATTATGTGTTTTTATTTCAGGTTTACAAAAACCCTTATGATTTTGTGTGTCTCGGAAAAACTGGAAAAAGATTTTTTTGGGTCTTGCTGCATGGGCAGTAAGAAAACTGTAAAGTCAAAGCAGAAGATGTTGAAAGTTATGTTTATTTTATTAAGTGATCTCGTTTATTAGTTAGCCTTCTAAGTGCTTTTGGTCACATGTGATCCTTTTGTACTCATCCAGTATACTTATTCAAGGACCTGTAACAATATCTGTTTACTCAAAGAAACACTTTAGCTTCATGAGAACACTAGTATAACAAGTCTTTTGGTCAGTTTATGCTCTCTTTGTGTTTTGAGTCCATGTATCGTTAAAAAAAAAATTAAAAAATCAAGTTGGATTTGCAAATATATAGAAAAACATAAAATCTCATTGTATAATTGATGCAAACATTGCTTCAGCTTGAAGCAGAGTAATAGGAAGAGAGAAAAAAATTTGTACACTGCATGGCCACCCCCAAAGAGGGAGTTTTAGGTTCAAACCCTGTAATAAACACCACTGTGATAGTTTCCATCCTTCCATCTAGAGTAGAAGTATGGCTGGGATTCCATTTGGGAAGACTGGAAGCAGCAGTCGAGTCTCAGCCATTTCACACAGATGAATCCGCTCGGAGTTGTTGGTGTGTACAGCTTCAAGTCTCATGCGTTTCAGACGGGTTCTGTGTCCAGGTCCAGTGTGCTTGTGTTTTGTCCCCATTCCGTGTCATGGATTTGTTTTCTTTCTTTTTTCTTTTCTTTCTTGTTTTCTCTGGATGGGAAATGATAAAAGGTAAGGATTAAATGTAAGTGTACAGATCTGTGGTATGTAAACCACTGAACAAATCTGCCAGCTGAGATCATAGAGAATAAAGCTATTGTGGTGAGCAGGGCAGCAGGTGTGGTCCTCTCAGGGATGGATTATATCAAAATTCACCTCCACCCTGTCTCTTACTAGTATCAGAAAGAGCAACTGGTTCTGGTACCCAGTCATCAAAAGAAGTTTGATTTTTCTCTTGACTTAGAAATACTCAAGAATGGCTCAAGAGTAATTCACCCTAGATTTATGCAACTTAAAAGTGCTTGTGTTCTGAGTGAACAGACAGAAATTATGAGTAGTTGAGAGACAGATTGAACTTCAAGATAGATTGAAATATGAAATGATGAATGAAACAACAAATGGACAGACATAAGTGCAATTTCACAGCTGACTTTACTTGTGTATACAAGATCAAAATATACTAAAAGAAGTACCTTCAGTAGAATTAATCTTTGCCCTGGGCTGGCTTCTCCTCAATTCATCTCATCCCCTATGTTCTGATAACTTCAGTTGGAATCTCTGATAACTTGAGTTGGAATCCAGTGGGGTACACAAAGACTTTTTTCTAACTCTCATGTGTCAAAGGGCCCCAACTCACACATTTCGCACGAAGGGGCCCAATTGGGGCTTTTGTATGCTTTTAATTTTTTGAGGGACACTCGCTTTGCAGATGACCTGATAATCTACTTAAAAATATTCATTGGCCTATCCCTCTTTTGTAGCAACCAATGGTGGTCAGACAATTTTCACCAGGCGAGCGCGCAGGGTGTTTTTTTCAAATCACTGTCGATGTGTTTCAATGCGTGTCAAAATGGCGTCTCAACCCAGTACTACAAGGGCAAAGCAACGCTTGGACGAAGTCACTGTAATTACTTCAAATGAAATTTGTGGACCACTGAGGAAGACTTTGACATCAGTAATGAGGCATTTTATGAAAAGTGGAGGTGAGAAAAGTTTAGATTCTGAACCTCGAAGCGGCTGCACTGTCAGCTGAGGTGAGTGATAGGGAGAGGGGTGGTGGTGATCGCGATAATACAACACGGGCTGAGCAGTGAGAAGAGCATGTGCTGACATCAACAGGCGAAGAGCTTGTGTGGGTTCATGGTGCAAGACTGGCATCAAGATTTTGATTTGTTTGTGCTGTGGTCCACCTTTCAACGGTGAACATGGTTTACTCACATCACATGAATGCCATGCTTTAGTGCAGTTTTTTTTTTCAATTGAAAACGGCATCGTCTGCAACCATGTGGTCATGTCCGATTTTCTGGCAAGGTATGTATATTTTATTATGTTATCATTCTATTATTGTTTGGGTTTTTTTCTTCTCATTCACATACATATATTATGTACACATATCACACCCCACGGCACACCACTCACAAACACACATGCGCGCACACACAACCCACACACACGCCACTTGTGAAAGAAAATGACAGTGATGAATTATGACATATTTTTATATGTCCAGAAAAACAATACTAGGTGAGATGACTAAAAGAAAACCATCATTTCAGAGTGAGATAATGATTTAATTTGTGCATGTTCTGTAAGGTGCAGTTGCTTTCTGTTCTGCGGTGGAGGATAGGAAGCCAGTCTAGTTCATCACTACCAAAGGTCAACCCATCACCAGGACGATGTGAGCCACCTGCTGTAGAACTTCAGGAAACCCCCTGGCTTTCCATGAGTACATTCAGAACATGGCTGGGGTGGACAAAAGTGACCATTGAATAACATTGCACTAGACCATTGAGACCGTGAATTGGTTTGGAAATAAGCTGTTCTTCTACTTCTTCATGCATCTTTTCATGGTGTGACAAACTAGTACAGAATGACATGAATGAGCTAGTACATCAAGAAGCCAGTGGTGAACATAGTGCGGTTGTGGATGTTTCTAGTTTCTCCTTTTTTTTTCTATTTGTGTTGGTGTATTAGTGGATCATAAAGATCCTTACAGACCATAAAATAAATTCCAAATCATATTTGGACCTTTCTTGGATAATCTGTGAGTGAACACTGTTCAGAGACCTGTGGTGCCTGGATACTTACACTAGACATCGTGTGCGTGTCATTCGGATGAGAAAAAGAGATAGTATTTTACCCAGCTAAATTTGGTCCCATCTACTTCCATTACTCTCTGCCGCCAAAGCTACTTAATTACATTGTTTGAAGAGATGGTGTGGGCTTCTATATGGTTCATAGTTTGGATTGGTAGATAAAGAAATACCACTTACACACAGTCTCGTCGTAGTAAAACGTCGCCCATTACGCAATTTAAATGCGACGTGCGCGAGGAATCACTCTCCATTTGTAGGTCCCTCTGCCTGTAGGCCGGCTGTTGTTCTTAGTATCTATACTTGGCTATATCCTGTGCAAGCATGTTATAGACTCCTGTCCGGGGGCTGAGAGGACACATCTGATTGGAGTAAGTAGAGTAGATACAGACGTGCAACACGTCCTCAAAGGAAAGTGCGACGCGGAAACACACAAATTATCAACCTGATGTCAGGCGACATGTCGTCACCAGTTGGTTTGGGGTGGAGCGATGAAACGGCGGAATGGAAAGAAAACGCTTCAGGTGGCAAAGATCATATATTATTGACAATGTGGCGGTGTGGACCCGCTGACCGGCACAGTGCCGTCATTGCTGTTCACCATTGAGTAACTGACTTCGGAAAAACAAGAAAAAAAATCAACTCACCAAGCGTAAACACACCGGCCAAACACGCCCGAGTTCGGGAAAAAACGTGCCTCCGTACTCTTAGATCAGATGAAATATGTTGTATCGCCCGCAGAAATGCAAATTACCGTGGACAGTCTCTGAACAAATTTTCATAGAGTCTCTGTAAATGTTTGTGGGCCGCACATCGAGAGGCTTAACCTGTAAGGAGCGTCACTGGGGGGTAGCCTGACCTGGACACCCACTGAACGTCTTCAACCTGTAAAGAGAAGAATGGGGTAAAATGCGGCAGAAGCACGCACAAACTGGTCTCGTTAATGGCCCACTCTGGGAACATGGAAAACTCGTCGGGGGTGTGGGGTTATGGGGTGAGCCGCTGCGATCCCATCTCTTGAAAGAGGTCTTTGATGCAAAGCGTTCTTGGGTGTCCAGATCATGGGAAGATAGACAATCCACTCAGCTTTTGCTTGTTCGTGCCGTCCGTGGCAATTCAGCACCACGTCGTGGTCACACCGACAGCCAGTACCACAGGTTTTAACCCAAGCAACTGTGGTTAGCATCTGATTGCAGAGAATGTACATTCGGCATAACTTCAAGCACCGAGGTGCTTGAGGTAGGTGCCCGGCGATGCCTGCCACTGCACAAGGGAGTCGAGACAAGGAGGGATGTGGGGAGTAGAACCGGTTCAGAGCGCGCGGACCAAGGGCTGCAACGCAGCAGTGGAAGGATAGCGGTACACGTGGAACTTGGTTCTCAGCACTGTCAGACGGAGCCTTAATTGCACAGTAATGCATGGCAGAGGAACCGAACCACCACCCTCATGGGGAACGGTCGGGAAATTTTTTGTGAAGGGATGAACGTAAGACATAGTCGCCAAAAGACTTGTATGCAAGAGGGCGTGTGGAACGTGTCCGGTACAGGCAATCAAACCATCTCTGGAGTAGAAAGTCATGGTGGTCGCAGAACCGGGGAAAGACCCACTCCAACGAGGCTATATCTCCATTGATCGCAATGGGGAAATATAGACTGCCAGGTGAGTACGGGGGGGTCTTCAAATTTCTTTTTGTTCCCTCTCTTTTTTTTTCCGGCTAACGTAGGCTGATACCCGGACAACTCGGGATGACAGGCAAGGGAATATCCCACTACCCACAAGACATGGAGTTTTGTGGTATGAGGTTGTTGGGACGGTGTGGGTTAGCCCGCTTTTACGGCAAGCATAACCATATTGTTGGTATGGGGTTGAACTGGGAAAGACAAGAAAGGCTTGAGAAAGTGGATGAACGGGAGGAAAAATCATTGGTGAGAGACAAAAAGTCGGAGGGAGCTAGATAGGTCCGTGTTAGTTGTAAAAGTCAGTATCTGAAGGACTTCTGGGACCAGACCCCGTCGCTTGCAAATCCTATGACTCTTCTTCTCAGAAGATTCGGTCGGTTTGTCAGAAGTGTCAGGTTTGAACAAAGTTTTATTCCCCTGTCCATTGATTTCTTTAACCGAAGATGGGTATTGAAATCCAAGTCCTCGATACTGTGATGGGGTGGTGGATCGTTGTGGAGAATGGGGTTAATGGTGGCGAGATGTATTGTTGATTTGCTGTGAATGTTGTGAGTGCCACAAAATTAATTCCAAATTGAGATAATAAAGTTTAACTGACTTGACTTTGGACATTGACTTGACTTTGAAAAAACTCACGGACGCGCCATTCCTTCTTTTGAAACGGGGGTCAAAGACACAGTCGCTATGCAGGGTTTTGGGGCTCAAGGATGATTCAAAACAGTAGTTTTAAACTGACGTTCAGGTCTTAGCATTGCAATCTATGTTGTATTAAGTTGTACTACTGTCTTATTTTGTACATATTTAGAAGGCTCTTTGTCAAGATAAAGTGAATCAGCGATTAGTTGCTTAAATACGCCGGGAGGAAGCTGGAGGAATGAGAATTAGTTTACCAAAGAATCTTGTGAATTATATTATAATTGGCAAGTCTCTTTGCCATGCTTCAGACTATTTCCTTTTTTTTTCAGGAGGATTCTGGACCGTCTCTTTGCATGAACTTTGGTGGGGGGGGGGGTTTTGTTAATGTAAGTGCGATTGCCGGGAGTCTTGAGGGAAGTTGGTGTTGTGAAGCACTTGATTTTTCCATAGCGCATACAAAAAAAATAACAGACCATGCTTATCAAATGAGCCAACTTCCCATTCATGGAGGAAGGATGATGGCCGGGCAGGCACACCGCAGATCATGGGGAGGGGGTGGAGGCATCAGGTCAGGCATAGGGGGGGGCCACAAGAGCAACACAGAGGTTAGGTGGTTATCGACACAGAAATCTGTTTGGGGGTGCCAGTAGCAAAATCACCTTTACAACAAAGGATAACACCTATTCAGAAAAAGTCCAGGTGCGCTGTCGCGTTTATTCTGGTCAGAGCAGGTATCCAGGAGGCAGGCGGTTCGGGAGTATAGAAAACAGTAAGCCAACCGCCGCCCCCACCCCTCCCCCACCCCACCACCCCAACACACACACACCACACCACAAACCAAATAGACACACCACACCCCCCCAAACTGTCCATGCAGGTATACGCCTCCAATAAGCCGACACTCAGCACGAGTCGGAAAGTAAACATCTGGGAAACCACACTGCCACATATGGTAAGCTGATGGAGGTCGAAATAATACTAGAGGGAGAGTGGCACACACAACGCAGACAGCAGACGGGCAAGCGACCACCGCGGGGATACACCCACCACAAAGACAAAACAACATATGGAGACTAGAATCAGATGCCATGTGTGGGGGCACACCCACCCACACTTACACACAGGCACAGACCGCTGTCGGCACATACGGCACGTGCAAGACAGCGGGCAACACGGCACACACAAACACACCCCAACCCCCACACCACACCACTCAAAACACACATACGACCACAATGGGCCAGTCCCACATCCTACCCCAAAGTAAGCCTACACCACAGCCACCAAAAAGGGTAAATAATAATAATAAGAAGAAAATGAAAGAAAAAAAATGCACAAGGTGAGGCGGCAGTCAGGGTCTGACCACACTTGGCCAGCAGGGTCAGCAATCGCAAGGGTTAGCCATGACCCATTCAGTAAAATCGTGAAGCAGGGAGCCAACAGAGGAAGGCCGTGGGGTTTTGCAAGAGGGATATGCGGGTAAATTGAAGGGTGCTTTGATACCAGCAGTCTTCTTGTGTGCAGAACATGTGGCTCCTATAGTTTTCCCTGCCGCCACATGACCCTGCGCCACGTTGAGTGGGAAACACCTGCAAGCCTCCCAGTTGGACATGGACTACAGTATTTTGACTAGGTTTGAGACCCGAAAGTCAACCACGACATTGGCAACAGACTGAGCAGATCAGTTTGTTGGTGAAGATTGTTGTCTAGGCTGTAAGCAGGCGGGTAGCACCGCACACCCGCCACAGATCCGGGCTCCGTTTTTCATACGGGTCGGAAGGGACAATGAAGAGTTTTGACACTGCCAGATGTATTCAGGACGCCTGCTGACTTTCCTATGGGACAAAGCGCCAGAATGAAAGGGGCTGTTTTAGCGAACCAGTTTGTGCAAATGAGGGCATGGTTTGACGTTTGGCAGTATGGTAGCATTTTGTGGTGGAAAATTTTGGGCTGGCGAAGTGCCGACCGAGTCACCCCTACCAGGGATAAGAATAGTGGCGCTCGTGGTGGGCGTGTCTGCCTTCTGTCTTGTCATCAGGACAGAAGATCAAAAGAGGCTGACAACCGGGAACGTAAAGTTCCGGGAAATTTGGAACGCTAAACCTGAAAGAACAAAAGAGTGGCAATAAGTGAAACAGCCAGGTGGCCACGGGCCGGCGGGTGACAAAGAGCGGAGGAGATCTGCCTACGGCCGCTGTTGGATCTTTGCATCAGGAACAAAATTACCTGGCAGAAAAGCCAGATGCACATGCGTGTTGGTAATGAAGTTAGATGTGTGTGTGTGTCTGTGTGGGGAGCGTGAGATGAGATATAAACATGGGGACATGGTTGAGAAAGCTACCCACGCCAAGAGGCGGAAGGAAACGCGTGCTGATGCTCCCGCGCTGACAGGGAGCGCCGACTCGGTGCCGGATAGGGTGAGTTCTACACAGCGTTACGTGTTAAAGGGATGCCCAAACTTTCCAGTGCGATATGTGTCAAGTTTAATAATCTTTTATTGCTAACTACTTATCGGAAGTTTCTGTGGGTTGCATCAAGCTTGTCCAAAAACAGATAAGGAGGGCTATTCAGAACAGGTAGTCATCAGTGGGTGCATATCACTATCCGGGTCCTTAACTTATCAGAGAAAAATGGTCCCACTTCAAGGGATGTTTATCACCAATGTAGGCTTGCAGTATCATTTTTACGCATTGGCACAAAACTTAATACAATAAGTACCTTTGAGCGACCATTAGCACCTAATGCGTTAGATAGTAGACATTCCGACCAAAAAAGGGAGAAGGTTGTCAGAGCTTCATGTTGTAAAGGTGGTTCTGGTGGGCGTTGTGTAACGGTGTTGGATACGAGGCACATATTCCTGAAAATTAAACAGTGCACTGTTGTAAAGTGAACAGTTGCGTGATTTTATGTAAATTTAACCGTTAAGGCTGATTGTTGTCAAAAGCCGTAATAGAGCAGACAGACGGTGGAATAGAGTGGCCATGAACGCTGCAGGGGGGATCGAAACCAAGACAGAAATACATGGGGCAGCGACTGCCCAGATAACACGTGGACCAACAATTCACAAGACCACAAAAATCCACAACGCGTTTCGACCTGCATAGTCTGTGCCGTGCGAGGTGAACAATAACGAACAAGAAAACAATCAAAGGGCCTTAGCTTTGATGTCGTCTTCAGATTGGGCTTTCTGATTCCGCAGATTCAAAGCGAAGTGCTATGCAGAGTGTAGCGTGATGGTGTCCCCGCGGAAACCTAAGAGGCGAAACGCAGAGGTTCTGAAGTTCACGCAGGGAAGAAAATACTCGTCCCGCTCTGAACTCAAGAATCAATCTGAAAGCTAGTCAAAGTTAAGTGCATTAGCCTGCTACTAGCACTAAATCGGTTTCCGTTATTGTGTTTGCCCCTGCTAAGAAAGACCTCTAGGTGCAAAACGCTTTGTAAGTGTTCTCGTGACAGCCTTGGTCCCTATTTCTCGGGGGACGGAGGAGGAAATCTCGCTGACATTATTTCAGATTTTGTATACTGGGAGAGTAGGGGTAAACGAGGTAATAGACAGCGGGCGTTACAAAAAGGTAAAAGTACTCTCAGGCGGTTCCTCAACCACATCATAGGTCAGCATCATTGTGTATGACTATTTCAAATCTGTGGAGCACTTATTTTTTGTCAGTCTTTGAGACTGTAAGTCTTTGAGCAGGGTGCGGGATAACAAACAATGTTTTTAAACTACTCTCTTGAATTTCGACAGAAATTCCATATAGACAATCATGGACAGCGTCTGTCCCCTCCCGACAACTTATCGTGCTGATAAAAATACCTGCAGCACGCTGTTGCGGGAAGAACTTATATACTCATACTACCGTGTGTCTGCTTAGGACTTAACTTTCGATATGAGGTAACGGCCCTTCCGACGCGACATGCTGACAGCGTCTTGAAGAGGATCGTAGAGGGAGTGGAGGATGGGCACAACACACCTCAAAAAAGGGGTGAGGGCCCAGCAGCAATGCGGCGACAGTACTAGAAGCATGATCGCTCGGGGTAGGATGTCGCTTCAGAGGAGATCTGAACTGTGCCGCATGGTTCTCGATTGGATTTAGATTGGACTTTTGAGCGTGGATGCTAAAAAAAACACCGGGCCCACGGCGGCTGTCAAATGCTAAGTCCAGGGGCGGGGTGAGGGTACGGAGCGGTGAACAGAAGGCGGAGAGCGGACAATAATACAGGCACCACTTGGGGGGTGGGCTAGGGCCCCAACAACCACCGCCAGAAATGCAGTTTTTCCAGCATATCATGATACTTCGACGGGTCAATGGCCGTTCCAGGACACCCACTGTACCAACTCTATCAACGAATGCAATCGGCCACACGAGCATGGCAGGTGCGGGCGTGCGCAAGAGGGATACCGCGGTCAGGCGGAGAGAAAGCGGACGACCAACCGTGGCATCGTCGACAAATTGGGTTCCTCCCTAGTATCTATACCGTAGCTCCCAGGGTTTGTATTAGCAGGGGCATTCATCCCGAAAATAAACATTTTTTCCACTGAAATTTCGTTCAACAAAATGCCGGAGATGGACGCCGACCTACGGGGCACCAACGCGCTTACTAAAGGCGGGGTACACTGCCTGGGTGGACGGCATTACACTGGGGACACCGGCTTTTGATTGTCCATCATCCCCACCCAAGTCCACAACATAATGCGCCAGTGCGAAATACTGTGTATATGGCTGGACTGCACGGGTTGATGCATCCGTCGGCTGAATTTCAGAAAGTGAGGGTAGATCTGTCCCTTATATATCAGATCTTGAGTGGCAGAACTACACCTCAGTGGGAACACCGCCGGGCACAACCAGTGTCGCGTAGTTTTTTGTTCCTACTGTTTTCTGGAACTTGCCCGGGGTGGACCTGGTTGGCAAGTTTGAAAGACAACAGCATGGTGTCGTCTGGCCCGCCCCACGGCTAACCCCCAGGGGCTTGACAAAGTGTACCAATGGATGCAATGGGCGGGAGGGGCGGGGTCTCCTGGGAAGAAGGCGGTTGGTTCCGAGGAGCATAGCCAACGAGACAGCAAACCGCAGGGCCGAAAACAACAGTGCCATGATTGCTGGAGTTCACACGAACAGGACAGAGAAAAGACCATCTAGGGGGTTGGGGGTATGCAGACGGCAACCACGCTGAAATATTGGGCTATACAGGCGAGCAGACAACGGCCTACGGGTTCAAAATCCTGATCCGCCATAGAGGGTGTAGACGGTGTCACTTGTAAACCGGATGCGGCCCGATGCGAGTAACAAGTATGGCCACGGTGGTTCGTGGGAACAAAACCTCATTTGGGTGGTCTCTAGATGAATCACCGGCAGATCGTCCGCTGAGGACTCTGGACGGACTGATTGCATGTGTGTAACTAGTGGGGCACGTTTGAAAAGGTGGGGCTTAAACAAGACTCGTAACAAGGTGAATAGAATGTTGGGGAATGTGGGAGAGAGAGAAAGAGGACCGTATGGCCTATGACATGCCTGTAGTTACCTAATACATCAATTCGTAAGGGGTAGATCGGTATAGTTCCAAATGTTGTTAGGCGTGAAGTAACGTAAGAATCATCAGAAAAAAAATCTGATTGCAGTAACATATTCAGATCAGTGGGCGTAACTACTAGCATTAATGTTTAGGGAAACGGGGTAAATAGGGGTCCTGGGAATTAAGCCTACCGAGGCATGGGGCAAGAGAGAAAAAGAGAAGGGGACGGTTAGGTAAAGATGGCTTGCCTTCCTTTCTCCAACGGCCGGGCTGAAACTGTAGATGGTTCCTGGTGTCGAAGATGATGCCCACGGGTGATACCTGGACAAGATGAGGAAGGAAGCCTGAGTCCGCGAACATATGTTGGCAGGGAAACGCTAGCTTGGATCGAACGGGGGATAAGAATAACTTGGCTTGGCCCAAGGGGAACAACGGAGTGAAATGTGTCAGACATCAGAGTTGGGCAACAAGTGTGTGATGATGGGGGTTTATACACGGACAGATATTGTCACAACTGCCACCGAGCAGCGTACACCAAGTGGCCATTTGATGCTGGTGACGCCACACAGTCATACAGTCAGGCATACTATCTGCCACCCACACACACACAGACACACCGCACAAGAACCACCAACACAGTCCCAACACACGCACACCTTGGTCCTCTTCTCAACTTTCTCCAATATCACAGCAAAACATAAACAAAGCACCCCTAAACATCAACGAGGACCACATAGCACTCGACGCACAAAACGCTATCGCAAAGGGCACTGTCTCGGACAACCAGGACCCAGCCACCAAGCCTAGAGCTAAAAAGCTGCAACGGAAGAGACCCCTCCAAGAACGCAGCTGTGGCAACGGACCTTAGCGCGGACCATCCACACTGTTTTGACAGTCCTTTCATGCCCCAGGAGGGGCTTCGCAGGCGCCACAACGAAAACAGGAGAAACAACAGACCGGAACAACTTCCACCCCAGGCCAAACCTCTAAGAATCAGGGAGAGTGAGCGGGTGTAGCCATTGGGGAGAGGTTTGTGTTGAGACGTGCAGAGGGGCTAGGTTTTTCCCCCGGGGCCTCCCGACGTCCACCCCCCACTGACGCCTGTGTTTGTATGTTATGGGCAATAATGCACAGCCGGGCGTCCAAGTTCACGCGTGGTGTAGGGGCACAGGGCAAGCCAACCCCGGTGCAACCTGGCGGATCGAGGCGGGCCCACGTCGGAAGAACAAGGGGTTTCTGCCTAACGGAGTAGTAAACAAGAAGCAGGCCCAAGGCACATGTTGATATGTATCAGACCCCATCTCACAGTTCTCTTCTTCCAATTAGGCATGATGATGGGCGGGATGGAGGAACAGAATCCAGATACCCAAGCGGGGGATAAAAGCACAGAGGTTAGGTTAACACACTTGCATTATTATTGTCGGCCTAAGCAAGAATTATGTAGTAACTCACTGCACAATTGAAGGACACCAGTGGAGTTGGTCTCGCAAGTGGTGCAGGACGGAACACAGGGTCCAGTGGAGCCTGCCGCGCTGGCCATGACTTACTGTGCACAACTGGTTAGCATAAGGCATAAGATGTCCCCATCACTGTCGTGAAAGGTAATCGAGGACATAGGCGGAATCGCGCGCGCCCAAGCCCCACACCCATACTGGAGGCCGCCACCTACCAAAAACCCCCCGCGTCCACCAGACGGTTGGATAAGGGCACTAAGGGATGACCCATGGGGCGCCCCCCCCCCCCCCCCCCCCTCAAGCGCTCCTACAATGAGGGCCGGTATCCTGGCCACAACCGACCTGGACAAACCTCACCCTAAGAGCCAAGGACACTGATAAACTAAACACTGCAACTGCAACTTAGGAAAGAACTCCTTTCACAGAAAGTCAAAGCAAGCTGGTGGGGGGGTCTGGAGTTAACTTAGATTCCAGCGTGTGCTTACTCTGCAAAGCCATAATTCAAAGTTTCCCAAAGGGCTGTGAATTCAGCACCTGAAAAAACAGTGATTATCCTTTCAACACTGCCTTCCCACCAAGACTCTGGAGCATGATGTAACAATCCCGCCCAGGTTCGACGTTGTGATACATACGCTTTCCTGGCAATCGTTCGCATGCCAAGTGGATCAGGTCTCTTTGATTGCAGTGGACCAGAGCCTATGAAGGCATCATAATTCCAAGATGCCACCTTTGTTAAACACTGGGGACCCTGCAATCCTGCTAAAGGCAAGGGGTTGCCATCCCCACGATCAGAGAGTGCACGAGGAAGAAAGCTGAGTCAGTGCAGCCTTCGGTCCTGGGAATGCACTGAGGGCTGGGCAGACTCTAGCAATGTGGTGATCACCTGGAACTCGTGCATTAGCAGTTTTCGGACTGTCAAAAAAAATATTCCACCCTGAAATCAGATGGGTTTTAAATAACTTGTAGTACGTAGTGTTCCTTTCGCGGAGCATGACAGCACACACCAGCATGATCATGCGCGACGCAAGTAGCCGCGCCTAGACCACCATCGACACACACAGAGGACACCCACACAACACACACACATAGGGAGATTTACACTAGGGATTCTTTGCATTTAATGAAGAATGTCCTGGCAGCTGCGGGGTTATAATATCATCATAAATAGAAAGTATGGCGATGGCGAGTGTGAAGATCTATGAAAAGTAGGGTTCTGAATTATATCATTCATTAATACCGGGACAGCACGATTTTGACGATCTGATGCATGTGATCAGACGGTTTAGATCTGCCAACAACTCCACACCGGGCAGGATATGCAAGGCAGAGAGTAAAAGCATCTGACACATGGCAATAGAGGCGAAAACTCGGCGGCCACGAGCCGGACATTGAAGGATATACCGTCAACGGGCATAACTCGGGTCATATGTATAATACCAGCAACGGCATAAGTTTAATATGGAATAGTTATCACACCACGACAGCGGGCAATGCACTCTATAATAAATAGAGTCCTGCGGGTAATTCCCGCTGTGTTTGGTGGTGTGGCGGGTGGGGGGGTGTGCGTGGGTGACGCAGCGCGCGTGCATGAGGTGTGTGTGTTTTTTTGTGTGTTGGGTCCTTTCCGCCCAAATTAACGGCACGGTACTCAGGTTATGTTTTCAAACCACCTGATTTCGCAGTGTTCATTTTTTTTTAAAATTGACAGCTGTCATGCACAAATCCGTATGATCACACATCCTAGATCTCTGCACACACCTCATCTTCCCAGCACAGAACGGCCTGCATATGAATCGCTTTACACGACCAGGGGCACAACTGCCCTATGGAAGGTGGTTGTTTCACCTTGGGAGGTGCCTCGGGGAGGACTAGGTATCCTTGGTCAAAATTGTTCTGTCACTCTGAGTTAGGCGGATTTCACTAGATTGGGCCACTGATTCAAAGAGACCAATGAAATTTGGGACAGGGATAGCAGCTAAAATCTTATTATCACAATTAGGTGCAACGTCTGTGTACATCATACATGTCAACTCTCTCTGTCTTTTGCTTGAGCGAGGGGAAAGGCGTATATCTTTTTTGTGCTACTTTCAACAGCAACCTGGTTAACAATATGAGTCCGCGGGCTAAGTGGATTCCGTGATGATTCATACTTCTAATTTTCTCTCCCCCACCCAGCTGCTCCTGTACTGTTCTTGCAAGGGTTCCTGCGTAAGGTTGGCACTTGCTAGTTGTTCAGAGGTTATTAATGCAGGTGAGTCTGGGAGGTTGTCCAGAGGTTGTGACAAGATCCATTACCATCATTTATGTAGGTGCGCTTTTGAGGACACCATGGAGCAGCACCCTCGCGTCCCCCGCCTTGTCAACCGGTCTGTGTTGGCATTGTGTTGCTAGGGGGCCCTCCATCTTGTGGGGCTCCGTGGGTTGAGGCACTAGCTCCCGCACGATCGCGCATCATGTCATCGGTGGCTGGTGCACTGAGCTCCTTGTGCTACACGGTCTGCACAGTAAGATGGATAACCTTGGGAGCCCCTGGGACCCTGATGTTGTCATGCACACTTGTTCACAGAATACCTATATGGTTAATGATCGTGGTTCCATTGTGCAAGTCGAGGAGGACTGACGACGATAACTATGGGCTTTCCATTCGGTACAACCCGATAAAAAGGGGTCTGGTGTGTGGAAAAAATAACTATTCCTGATTCACTCCCCATTTGATATAGGCCTCAATTCCGTGACCATCCTGCCATGCCTTAACGTTGGAAAAGAACATGTGATGGGGACAAAAAGTGGGGCAACCTCCAGAGCGAAAAGACAAGAATGGAAAAGGAGTCGGGAAGTGGTTGCTTTAAACAATTAACAGGTGCAATGTTGCATTTGCTTGTTATTTGTATTACTTACTGGACGGCTAGCACGTAATAGCCTTGGTTCTCATATGGGAAAGTACCTACATACAGGGGGGGGGGAAGGGGCGGGCGGCCCCCATGTGAAGACCACAACGGATTCGACGTGGCATATAAGCTGCTTCGTTGCATGTTGAACAAAAAAAAGCGCAGTGGGGGTGTGAGATGGGCAAGTGGGAAAAACATGAATAATTTTGAGGCGCGATTGCGTGTAACCACTCTCCCCATAGTGAGACACAGCGACCGCCGACCGAGTAGTTGAGTTTGGCTTGGGCAGTTCGGGCTGGTGGGTGTTGGTAGCACTGGTTTTGCTTTTGGGAAGCCGTGCTGACAGAACATTTTTGGGCCATGAAAGACTGTCAAAGGTGTGTGCGTGTGTTCTATAGATTCTATATTGAAAGCTGGTTATTTGGGGGGTTATTTTTGTTGTCCTGCCAGCTTTTTAGAATCATAGGATTGGTGGGTGTATGGATCACATTGAGCTCATTATGAGTGTGCACGGATGTGAAGAGGTTGAGGGGGGGGTAAGATGCATGAGTCCCTGTGGCTGTTTATGTGGATGCTTTGCAGTGGGTGATGGGGAATGAGGAAACCGGTGTTAGAAAGTGAAATGTTGGCTGCATGTGTTGTGTGTTATTGGGTGTTGTGATGTTTGTTTGTGTGGGTGTTATGGGTGCATGTTAGGCAGCCTGACTGATCGGGGTGAGTAGTCCGCTCAAATGTTTTTTTGAGAGAGGTTGCCTGGTTTTTAAAACCTATATGTACGACCTTGTAGTATCATCACAAGCAATTTGTCCTGCACAAGCTCTTATGTTATTTACACTTTTTTTCCTGTTTTAAATCTCCTTTGGCACAGAAAGGGCTTAGACTATTATCTCAATTGGATTTTAAACACTCGCGTTTTCAAAATCTCAACAATCAAGCCCGATGACTCGGGGCGAGGCGGCTAGCATTTGGTATCATGTCAGGAAGCAGAGTGACATCCCAGGCACAAACCTACATAATTTTTAAAGAAAGACGTTGACGCAAGGAAACTGGCAAATAACTATTTAAAAGTTGGAGGGGGTCTACAATTACGCTTTTTTCTATTCTTTCGCCAGCATTTCTGAGGCTACCAATTTTCTTCAACAGTCTACACTACCATTTAGCTTAGTGGCATCCATGTATCCGGACGATTTTAACATGAATTCAGGATGATTTAAAGTACGTCATCTTGCAAACCTTAGGAACTGATTACAGAGTTTACCACAATTAAGAAATTGGATGTGAAGATTTAAATACAGCATGTCCATACGTTGTATTTAACGTCTCTCTTTAATCTCTTCTCCCCACCCCCATACACATTTGACGTAGGTAGTTGACGCCTTTTTCAAGACCCTATTGTCACTGCAATCCGAAGTATCATTGGCGTCACTACAGTCGGATTAAATGATCCAGCAAAATCTCCCCATGATTTAGATTTAATGGTGTTCGTTAGAAACACATCTGGCCTCAAATACTAGCAAATTCTGGTGCCGCCACATACAGGTTAAGTGGGGCCAAAAGTCTAGCACCCTCGAATGAGCGGAAACAGACTTCGAAGCTGGTGTGTGTTTCTGCTATATGGCGACCCAATCATTTCGCGGTGGGTGACATGTCTTGTACCAAACCATGATTCATATTCACTGTAAGACATCTTTTGTGTGAATAAAAAAATCTTGACCTGTTTTTTAGTGCTATTGCTTTTGCTGTTAGACTGGCTGCTTGGCAGAGGCAAACACTCACACAGGATACGAAAAAATACGGTGTGTCATTAGACCGGGCAAGTGGTTGCATTGTTTGAGTGCGGCAAAATGTGTGAGACTTTGACAGGTCAACCTACAGGGACAGTTTACAGAAACATTAGACAACCCAAACAAACCGCGAGAATGGTAGTCCCAGATTGTGTCACACTGAGGTGTAGGCTGCACACTGTCAAGCAGATCGTAAAACGGACAGTCTCCACATTCTTAAATTCAGCCGAATTCATGCTCACCTTCGTTGAAGTCCAGCCAAAAGATGACAAGCTAAATCTGCTTTGGACTTGGCTGTCAATCAAGTCCCCCGTGAATGACACTAGTCATCAAGGAACCCGAACGAAAGAAGCGGCTGTGCACTATTGTAGGAGTAAACTTCACATCCTGGACTGTGAACGATTAGTGGGAAGAATGATGAGTGTTCAGTGCATGAAATGACCACTGGAGAGCAAACCCAATGGACTGTGTAAAACTTGGAGAAATTCAAAGTCGAAAAAAGTGGTCAGTGCTTTCCTCTGTGCAGCGTCACTCGTGGCCCGAAGACGACATTGAATTGTTTGTATGGGCATAGAGAGGAGGTTTTTATGGTATGGGGATGCATTTCGTATGACATAGATGGGACCCACTGGGTTCGTGGGAAAGCGTATGAACGCTCAGAAGTACACATGATGTGCTGGGGAAAAAAAACTTTCTGCCGTTTTGTTTGCCGACCAACTACCCAAAACAAAACCGCTTGGATCCCCTGCAAGAAGCACAACGCCTCCTGGTCACCGCCTCGGCTCCACCACCGAGACTGACCAGGCTGACAGCAACAGCAACAGAAGCTCCCGTTGGTGTTCTAGGAAATAGGCCCCCTCAAAGTCCAGATTTAAATCACGATCGAGAACGTGTGGCAAGTCCTCCAAGGAACTTCACATGAGAAAACACGTTCATTGCCGCATCCCCAAGGTACCTGTGGCGAGTATGCTGTATGCACTCACCACTTTGCTGGAATCGGGCTGCACTGTTGCCTATCTCTCACTCCGTCTACGACTCTCTACGAGACGCGTTCGCATGATCTGAGTCGGAAGGTGCGTTTACCTACTAACTAGCAGTTCAGTCAAGACTAAAGGTAAAGAATATTGAAGTTTTTCAGCAACAGGTGCCTGCAGTACTCAGCACCGGAGAGTGCTCAGTGGACAGACCTTGTCCATGAGTGTATAGATGGATTTCGGTAGAATTCAAGAATTATTTAAAAAATTTTTTGGATTCCCTGCACCCTTCTCAACTGACTACAGGCTCACAAGAATGATAAACTTACTTCTAGATGTTTAATGAAGTCATCCAAACGGATGCTTGACATATGAATTTGGTGAGATAAGTACGTTTGCTTTTTGTAAGTGCATCTCTCTAGACTCCCCCAGATAACCATCTTAAATTAAATGTCATCGAACCGTCCCATCGCAATGGACAACACTGGGTCACTAACACACACAACGCATTATTGACCTCGTAGGTCATTCCGCAGAGTGGAAACACGATAACGACAAAAATGAATGCACATTAACGTGTGATCGCCTTCAGGGATTGCTTCTGTTTCTGAGTTCCAGCGCAGGGAGACGGCCTTCTTCCCTTCGCGTGAAACTCAGAGCAAATTTCTGCGTTTCGAACCATCTTATGTCTTCTCAGGTGAACAATACGAACAAATAATGAAATGCCTTACTTGGAGCTGCCTGACCAGAAGCAGCTGAACACCAAAGCTAGTGCATGTTCGGGATGCTTGGGCGTTATTGTTTCACCTGAGGACGAACCTATGAGGTCGAACGCTTGTGTGTTGTCTGATGCTTTGTTTGCACGTTTCTCGTGGCAGTTCGCTGACATTTATTTAAGATTTGGTTAGATTTCCCCTGCATCGTTTTCACTTTGCGCAACTATATCGCCCAGTATTCTGCTCTATTAAGGGCTTTTGACACAATCAGACATTAACTTAAATTCTACATTAAAATACCTCCAAATCTGTCCTTAACATTTACAAAAGTGTTTTTTAACCCTTTTTAATCTTCCACTACATGAAATATGTGCCCTCTTATCAACCAGTAAAAAAAAACTAAGACAATATCTACAACATGACAGTATCCAGGAAAAACATCTTCTCCCGGGGTTTTCTGGTCTGAAAGGTCTACTAAAGAGTATTAGGTTGATAATTGGTCAGCTCAAATGAATATTCATAAAGTGTTTTGGCAAATGGTACAAAAATGACTACTTGAATCGCCTACAATCTTGTGATAACCATCCAAGAAAGTTGACATTGTTCATCCTGTAATAACCACGGCATACAGGAAGTGATATGCCAACATCTATTGCTTCCCTGCTCCTGAATATGACCTACATCTAGAGTGTTTGGACAAGCTGGATGCAACACACAGAAAATCTCCGATAAGAGTTAATTCAATAAAAAGATTATTAAATGCACATAGCGACACTGGAAAGGTTTGGGGCTATCCCTTAAACCACCGGTAAAGGTGTAGAACTATCACCTAGCAGTAAGAGCTAGGCGCTTCCCCTGTCAGCGAGGAGACTTCAGCCAAGTTGTTTTAACTCTCAGCTCTTTGTGAATTGGTAGGCGTTTTCCAATGTCACTTGTTTATATCTTCTTTTCACTCTCACACACACAGACACACACACCAAACACAACTTTCATTACCACAAGCATGTGGCATTACTGGTCCTCTTCTGCAGTGTAAGCCTGATGGCAAGATCAAAACAGGCAATTAGGCCAATATCTACTTGCTTCTATTTGTAAAAAGAACGTGCCCAAGTTTGACTGGCATGTTTTACACTTACTATGCCCACTATTTTTATGTTCATTCCTGTTTCTGTTCAAAACTTTTTCTACCAGGAATTTAATGTTGTTTGTCAGACCCGCCCCAATGCCTTCTTTTGATTCTGTCATGATGACCAGACAGACAGAATGCAGACAGCCACCCAAGAGATGACAATATTTTCTATCCAGGTACTGGGTTGGAATAGGTAAGCAATTAGACAGCAAACCTTTTTCACAAAAATAACCCCATACTGCAATTCACAACATGCAATCTCTTTTCAACAAATTGTTGCTAACAGACCTTTAAATTCTGGAGACTTTTGTCACCATAAGAAAGAAATAAGTCAGGCTTCCATGAATAAATCGGCTTTAACAACCTTTTCATTTTACACTCCGAAAAGTATGAAACAAATGGAGGAGAGATGTGGGGCGGGTTGTTTGCATACCATACCAGCATGCATTAAAGCCTAGAAACAATATTTCACAAACAACCTGATCTGATCAGTCTGTGGGACAAGGTGTGATTACTGGGTCTTAAAACTTATGTCACAAAATTTGTAGTCCATTTGGTCTGGGAGGCTTTGCAACGAGCTTGTTTCCCAACTCAGAACGTTGCCTGCAGGTCATGTGTTGATGGAACAACTATATGACAGCCAAAATGTCTGCACACAAAGAAGAATGATGGTATCAAAGTCACCTTAACATACCAGGCATATTCCATATTTCAAACAAACAGACATAGGAATTAAATAGGTGCTTCTCACGAATTTAAGAAGAGGGTCTCATGGCTACCCACTAGCAGATGTCGGACCTACGCACTGGCCAAACGTGCTGGTCAGACCTTGACTGCCGACCTAACATTGGTTTTTTTTTTTAATTTCATTTTTTATTATATTATTTATTTTCATTTAAAAATCTTTTGGTTGGTATGTAGGTTTTTTGTAGTGAATGTACGTGTTGTAGGGATGTGTGGGCATGGCCCCCATTGGTGTGTGTGTATGTGTGTGTGTGCACGGTGGTGTGTGTGTGTGTGTGTGTGTGTGTGTGGTGGTGTTTGGTGTGATGTGGCACGTGTTTCGCTGCATGTATGTGCAGCATTTGCATGTATGTGCAGAAGTGCGTGTGCATGTGTGTAACTGTGGGTTTTGTGTGACCACACACATGTATCTGCATATATATGTATACATTATATTGTGTATGTGGCTTTGTGTGTGGGCATGTATGCAATGCGTGTGTATGCATTTGTAACTTCATGTGTATGTGTGTGCCTAAATTCCGTCTCTCATCATCTTAGTTTATTATTTCACTTCTTCTCAGCTTAAAATCATGTGCAGCTGTAGGTCTCAAAACTTTGCAGATGGGTGGTGTATCGGAATATGGACTAGTACACATGCATGACAATGTTTTGGCGGGGTGTGTGCGTGTGATTCTATATTGGTGTGGTGTGTGTGTTGGGTGTCTTCTCGGGGGTGGTGGGGGTGGGGGAGGGGTGGTATAGGATGTGTGTGCGTGCATGTTTTAATATTTTATATACATGAACAGACTGACATAAGATGGATAAATGAATTGACAAAGAATAACGAGCACAGTGCAAAAGAGAATGGGGCATATTTTTACTGGATAATATTTGTTTTATAATTTGTTGTAAAAGGTGTAATTTTGATAATGGCACCACAAACAAATTTTTCTTGTGTTCTATTGAGCACAAATAAAATATTGTGTTTCGTCTATTGTGACACCTCCTTTATGAAACTGAAACTGCATGCTCACCACATACACACTAACATGAATATGAGGGAGTGCAGGCATGCTGACGAGATTGCAATATTTGAAAGCATGTCTTTATTTTTTTTATGTCAGAGCTATGGGAAAAAAATAAGTGCTTCACAACAAAAATTCTACTCAAAGACTCCCTGAATCTAAATTAAAATTAACAACAACAACAAAAAGAAAGTTCAAAAGCAAAAGAGAAGGAATCCACTGAATCCTCCTTGAAAAAAAAGGAAATAGTCTGAAGCATGAAGAGACTTGCCAATTATAATCATAATTCACAGATTGCTTTGTAAACACTAATTCTCATTTCCTCCAGCCCTCCCTTGTATTTAAATCAACTAATAGCTATTCCACTTTATCTTGACAAGATACTTATAAAAATGTACAAAAGACAGTTATTCCAACTTCATCCAACAAGCTGCAAATGCCTAAGACTGAAAAGTCAGTTTAAACTACGTGTACGTTGAATCTATCCTCTGAGCCCCAAAACCCTGCATATGACTGTCTTTTTGACCCAAGTTCAAAAGAAATGGGGTCCTTGAAGTTTCAAGTCAAGTCAGTCAAGTCAAGTCAAGTAAACTTTATTATTCTCAATTTGAGAAATTATTTGTGGTCACACACATTCACAGCAAATAAACAATAATTTAGCCACATTACCCATTTTCCTCACATATGACATACATTCATATAGAGGAATTTGGATTTCAATTAAACATCTTCTCGGTTCAAGAAATCAATGGACAGGGGAATAAAACTTTGTTAAATCTGACACTTCTGCATTTAAACCGATCGATATCTTCGTCCTGACTGAAGAAGGTCATACTGATTTGCAAGGGACGTGGGTCTGGTCACACGTAATCTTCTCGCTTTACAACTAACCACGGCACCTATATAGCTCACTCAGACTTTTTTGTCTCTCACCAATGATTTTTTCCTATCCACGTTCACACTTTCTCAAGCCCATTTCTGCTCTTCACAGTCAACCCACCATACCAACACAAGTAAACTGAGTATGATTGCATTAAAAGCGGAATAAAAAAAAAAAAAACATCATACACACAAACACTCCACTCCCTATGTCGGGTAGATGGGATTATTCCTTGCCTGTCTATACAGCAAGTGTCCACAGGAGTATCAGCCTACGTATGCAGTAAAAAAAAGAGAGAGAGAAAACAAAAAGAAATTTGAAAGACCACCCCAGTTCCATCTCAACCCTCGGATTTCATATACTTCCCCATTTGAACAATGCAGATATAGACCTTGGAGTGTGTGTGATTTTCCAAGTCATGATGACCCACCATGGACTTTCTTACTCCCGAGATCCGGTTTTTTGATTTAGCCTTGGTACCGTAAAGATTCCACAAGCTCCTTGGCATACAAGTCCTTTTTGGCCCGAACTATGTTCAAAGTTTTCCATCCTTCACAAAAATTTTCACCGACAGTCCAAATCTGAGGGGGGGGGGGGGGTTACCTCTGCTGTATATTGTGCAATAAGTCCTCCTTAGACATGTTCTGAACACATTCCCACTGACGGTAGCTCCTCTACACTGCTGAGTTGACAGCCTTGGTCCTGGCTCTTGTAAATGGTTTCTAATCACCAAAACATAAACTCATTTTGTCAGACTCCCTTTCTGCATTGCAGGCCACTGCCGGCCCTAACCTCAAGCACCCTCGGCTGCTGAAGTTATTCGAACTGTACACTTCTCTGAAATCAGATGGGCTATAACACAGTTTTTTGCTTGGGTTTCCCAACCATGTGGACATTTGAGGTAACGAAGTGTTGATGAACTTGCCCAAGAGTGCAACAAAGAAAAAAAAGCTGAGTGATTTGTCTATCCCTCACACTGATCTGAAACCCAAAACTCACGCTTGCATCAAAGACCTCTTCAAGAGAATGGACTCGCAGACGGATAACAACTATTTAAAATCCATCCAAACCTGAAAGAGTTTTTACCATGTTCCCGAGGCGGCCATAAAGAAGAAACAACAGTTTGTGCCGTTTGCATTCTGACCGTTCATTTTCACACCCATTCTTATCTTTTTAAAGGTGAAGAAGTTCCGTGGTGTTTCCATGTCAGGTACCCACTCACAGTGAAGCATATCCTTTACGTACAGTGTTAAGACTTATATGATGTGAGACATAAACACTTTACAGCAGACTCTATGAAAAACTTTGTTCAGAGATGTCCCACCCTACTGATGTAATCCTTTGAATTTCTGAGGGAGATTAACATATTTCATCTGATCTAAGATTTTACGAGGAAAGATTTTTAACGAAATTCCTGGAGTGTTTTTTGGAGGTGTGTTTTAACGTTGTGTGTGATGTTTTTTTTTTTCATTTTGTTTTTTCTACATGACTTGAAGTTAAACTTCAATGTGGTGACAGCCCTGATTCGGCCCCTTTGCGGTCAGCTGGGCTACAAGCAACATGTTATCATTATCTATCAACCTGATATTCTGACTACACTGAAGAGTTATTTCTTTTTCAATTAATTAGCAGTTTCTCACTGTCTCACACCACATTCAAACAAACCTGAGTGAAGAACTAATTTTCAGACCTGAAAATCAAGGTGTGATACATTTGTGTTTAGATCTTACCGATGTCGCACTTTTTCCTGAGGACTTTGTCAAGCCTGACTCCTAGCCACTTACCTCTCAAATCAGATTCTTTTAATCTCCCAAGACCCTGGGACAGTGACATGTCTATAAAAACTGGCTCTGCAAATGATCAAGACTCCAAAGCTACATGCTACACAGACATGCAACAACCAGCTGGCCTACAAGAAGTGGTGGACCAGTCACCCAACCTGGAGATTGATCTGCGCACCTCTCTGCCATTTAACTTGGTAATGGCAGTTTTTTTTTTCCCTTTACTTTCTCACAGAACTGGCCTTTTGTAAGGATATTTCTTAAAATCACAACAAAAAAAAAGTATTTTGAGTAAGGACGTATGACTTTCAAAACTGATTAGAAACATATTGGAGTAGCTGGAGGGTGAAAATATCAAACTTCCTACCTGCATCGTTTCATCTTCAAATAGGGTTAAAAAAACTATTCTTTTTTCCTCATCCGAATTGACACGGCACACAGATTCTAGTGTAAGTATCCAGGGCACCACAGTGTCTTCTGAACAGTGTTCACTCACAGAATTATACAAGAAATGTCCAAATATGATTTTTAATTTATTTTTATGGTCTGTACGGATCTTTATGATCCACTAATACACCAACACACAAATAAGAAAAGAAAAAAGGAGAAAAATAGAAACCTACACAAACCACACTATGTGCACACTGGCTTGCTTGATTGTACTAGCTCATTCATGGTCATTCTGTACCTAGTTTGTCACCACAGGATGCGTGAAGAAGTAGAAGAACAGCTTTTTCCACCAATTCACGGTCTCATGGTCTAGTGGAATGTTATTCAACTGGTCACTTTGTCCACCCCGCCATGGTCTGAATGTACTCTTGGAAAGCCCCCAAAGGTGGGGATCCTGAAGTTTCTACAGCATGTGGTCACATCTGTCATGGTGAGGGGATTGACCTTGAGTAGTGATGACATAGACTACTGGCTTTCCTATCCATCCCCGCCAGAAACAGCAACTGCACCTGACACAACAGCACAATAAAATCATTATCTATCTAAAAGATGTTGTTTCTTTTTATTATACTCACCATAAGTTTTTTTTCTGAAAATATAGAAATTGTCCATAATCATCACTGTCATTTCTGTTCACAAGTGTGTGTGTGTGTGTGTGGTGTGTGGCGCGCATGTGTGGTTTTGCGTGGGTGTGCGTGATGTGTGATATGTGTATCTATATATATGTATGTTGAATTGAGAAGAGAAAAAAAACCCAAACAATAATAGCATCGATACATAAATAAAATATACATACCTTGCCAGAAAATTCTGGACATGACCACATGGTTGCAGACGATGCGTTTTCAATGAACAAAAAACTGCACTAAAAGCATGGCATTCATGGTGATGTGATAAACCATGTTCACCAGTGAAAGGTGGCACAGCACAAACAAATCCAAAATCTTGATGCCAGTCCTTGCACCATGAACCACCACACTCTTCGCCTGTGATGTCCAGCACTGCTCTTCTCACTGCTCAGCCCGTGTTGTATTATCGCTATCACAGCACCACCACCTCTCCCTAGATCACTCACCTCAGCTGACAGTGCAGCCGCTTCGAGTTCAGAAATCTAAACTTTTTCTCAACCTCCACTTTTCATAAAAATCCCTCATTACTGATGTCAAAGTCTTCCTCAGTGTCCAAACTTTCATTTTGAAGTAATTACAGTGACTTCTGTCCAAGCGTTGCTGCCTTGTAGTACTGGGTTGAGACGCCATTGTTTGACACGCATTGAACACATAGACAGTGATTTGAAAAAAACACCTGCGGCTCGCTCGCCTGGTGAAAATTTCTGCAACCATTGGTGCTACAAAGAGGATAGGCCAATGAATATTTTAATGTAGATTATGCAGGTCAGCTGCGAAGCGAGTGTCCCTCAAAAAATTAAAAGCATACAAAAGCCCAATTGGCCCTTCGTGCGAAATGGGTGAGTTTGGGCCTTTACCATGAGAGTTAGAAAAAGTCTTTGTGTACCCACTGGATTCCACTCAAGTTATCAGAGATTCCAACTGAAGTTATCAAACATAGGGGAGAGATGAATTGAGGAGAAGCCAGCCCAGGCAAAGCTTAATTCTACTGAAGTTTACTTTTATTAGTATATTTGATCTTGTATACACAAGTTAAAGTCAGTGTGAAATTGCACTTATGTCTGTCCATTTGTTGTTCATCATTTCATATTTCAATCTATTTGACGTTCAATCTGTCTCGCAACTACTCATAATTCTGTCTGTCACTCAGACACAAGCACTTTTAAGTGCATAAATCTAAGGTGGAATTACTCTTGAGAACATTCTTGAGTATTTCTAAGTCAAGAGAAAGCTCAAAACTTCTTTTGATGACTGGTACCCAGAAAGTTGCTCTCTCGTCTGCTATGACTAGGTAAGAGACAGGGTTGGAGGTGAATTTTGATATAATCCTCATCCTGAGAGGACCACACCTGCTGCCCTGCTCACCACAATAGCTCTTTATTCTCTATGATCTCAGCTGGCAGATTTGTTCCAGTGGTTTACATACCACAGATCGTATCACATTACATTTATCCTTACCTTTTATCATTTTCCCATCCAGAGAAAAACAAGAAAGAAATTAAGCAAAAGAAAAAACAGAAGAAAACAAAAATCCATGACACTGAATGTGGACAAAAACCCAAGCACACTGGACCTGGGACAGGACTCTGAAACGGCATGTCTTGAACTGTCACAACACTCCTAGGGATTCTATCTGTGAAATGGCATGAGACTCGACTGTGCATGCTTCCAGTCTTACCAATGGATCCACAGCATACTCTACTCTAGATGGAAGGATGGAAACATCACAGTGGTGTTTATACAGGGTTTGAACTAAAAACTCTCCTCTTTGGGTGGCATGCAGTGTACAAAATATTTTTCTCTCTTCCTCTTACTCTGCTTAAAGCTGAAAAGCAATGTTCTTGCATCAATTATGACAATGCATTTTATGTTTTTTTCTATATATTTTGTGCAAATCAAACTGTGATTTTTAATGTTTTGTTTAACGACTACAATGGACTCAAACACCAAAAGAGAGCATAAAAGTGACCACGACCCGGTGTTATACCGTTTTCTCATGAAGGCTAAAAGTGGTTTTGTTCCCTTTGAGCTTACAAACCAGATATTTTATTACAGGTCATTGAATAAGATCTACTGGATGCGTACAAAATTCAAATGTGACCAAAATAAATGCCTGACAGAGCTGAACTATATTAAAAGAGCTAACTTAATAAAATAAACAGAACTTGCAACACTTCTCTTTGCCTTTGACGTTCCTTAACCTGCCATTGACCAAAGACCCAAAAATCTTTTCCAGTTTTCCAGGACACCACAGTAATCATAGAGGGTTTTTGTAAACCTGAAAGTAAACACATATTCTCAACCACACCTCTTTATACATATCAAATCTCACGCATATGTGTTATGGGAAATAATAAAAAAATAGAAATATAAAACATGTTCTGAAATCAATGGGCATGCAGACAAACAGGCAGACAAAATCTATCTGAACACTGAAGTTGTTAGCTTACTGTTTACCAGTAAATATATTTCTTTTTTAATTTGAAATCGATGAAAAGTGCACTTTATCAACTAACGGCCAGTAAGGTTAAAAGGTATTAAGATGCTCTCAAGTGAAGAAATGATATATAGGGTCTTCCATCTAGCGCAGAATTTTCCGTAACCATCAAACAACACAAGCATAAGGCTGTTCAGAAACCATTGCATCCACTACATACGAAGTTGGACAAAGAATTCACAGCAGAATATGACATAAGAATCAACTGAAAAGAAAGTCAATAAGACCAATAACTGCAATCTTCAGAGGTCACTGGCTCTGTATACAGATCTTTCTTGTGTAGTTTGTCTTTCATGCCTCCCTCACAGTACTGCAATAGTTCAATGCCTTTCATTATGGCTCTGTACCACACAGTCACTCCATCATGGCTACAGTGACTGGCAGGTCAGAGGGAGCGAATTCCGTATCATTACATCATGATGTTGACACCATCAATGGATGCAATATGCTTTCGCGGTAATCACTTTTGCTGGCGTTCAGCTGGTGCACAGACACCTACTACTGATCATTAGTTGGCTTAGGTTGCCCACAGCCAGAGAAAGTCAGGTCCCTCCAGGAGGTGACAACCACAAAGTCCATCAAATGTCTGTCCTTATCAAACATGAAGACTTGGAGAGGAAAACTCATCAAAGGTACAAACATGGAAGAGAAATCAAAACTGAAAATTAGCAGAGAAGTAGACCGATGAAGGGATACAGAATCTGTGAGATGTTTTTTAATACCATGAGGCCTAGCTGAAGATGTAGAAATTTATGGCATAGGTTTTTTGTGGTTTTGATAGATGCAAAGGTGTACGTTTTTCATTCACTTACATCACCTTGTTACCCAGGCCTAAGTAAAACACGTAAATCAGTTAGATTGTGTGGTTACAGTCTTTCTGTTTTAGGCCCCCCACTCATTTGATGATGTTGGGGAGGGAGTGGCTGGGGATACCTCCTGGCAGCAGTCCAAATCAAATTTACCCTACACAGCCCAGTACTACTAAATTCTATGTACGTTCAAGAAACAGAGGCAAATTCATGATGCAATGATATTGGTGGAAGCAAGGCTGTTTAATTTGCCGCTATTTATTAGCATTGTACTTGATTCCCCCTGTATTATAAACTAATAGATTTGCTCAGTTCTTGAAGTCCGCGACTGGTTTCCTTTCAGCTGATTCTGCAAAATGACACTTCACTCCCAGCCCGACATCTTCCTTTTCTGTCCCTCTTTCCCTCCTGAACTCACTCCACTTGCACTCCCACCCCCACCCCTCACCCTGAAGCACTCTTTCAGTCACACTGTCTCTTAAATGTTTTATGCCACCAAAACTGGTTATCCATATTACCGCCAGCACTTGCCAGCATCTGCCAAAAAATCCTTATTACATTACCAATTAGTGCCCGCCAGCACCACCTAAATATAAACATATGGTGGACTATGGGCGTGGCCACTACTTCTTTACATAACCTTTCTGACAACATAATAAGCTTTGTATTGTTGTCCCTGCCCTTCCTTCTGCAGTGTACTGTGTCATGATTATCACATGAGTTTTTTACACTGAGCTATGAATTTTCGAAGTTCGAAAAGATGAGTTCCTCATGTCTGATAAGGAGTTAGAGTGTCCTGCTGAACATCGATTCAACAATGACCTAACAAGATTTTGAAAGGCTTTTTGGCCCCACGGATCTGATCCAGCTGAAGTGGAGAGCAACCTGGATATTGACTTGGAAAATTGGTGCCAGCCAAATTCAACGACGTGACAGTCAGATTGGAGATGAAGGTGGATCGAGTGTTGACTGATTACCTGACCTGCAAAATTGAAACTGGGTGGGACATTTTAGGATAAGTTTCTGTGGACAAGACTGAGGAGAAATATGAGACTGTTATGCCATAAATTGCCTGTTAAAGCAAGTCCTCTGGACTATTTGCTCTCTTTTTTCGCAAAGAGATGATAGAAGAGTTTGCAAAAACAATTAATTTTATCATCACCTAAATCTAGCAGGAAAGAAGGCGGATCCCAATGGCAGGTCAGTGCTTGGCATCAAGCTGAACCTTCCATCACCATTTTGATGAGGTTGCATAGGCCATGCCTGGAGAATTACTGGTCCAAAGAAGATAAGCTGAATGTTCCCCGCATTTTTTAGCTCATGCCCAGAATAAGGTTTGAAAAACTGGTCAGTGTTTTTTAAACTGAACAAACCAGTCAAAATGCAAACCGGAGACATCCTCATGCATGACCCTCTATTCAAAGTGTGGACAGTTTCTTGATTTTTTCAAAGCTAAGTGGGGAGCTTTAAAGCCTTGGCATGCGCTCATGCACTGCTGAGGCCATGGTGAAGTTCAACAGGCAGCTCACTTCAAACATGACATGAAGTCAAAACCTGTACCATAAGATGCTGGTTGCAACACACTGACCCAACCTCTGGTTACTTATTGGACTTTAATGTCTATGCTGGGAAGTTACAACTGCCACTGAAATGTTAGTATTGTATGGAGTTTTTCTCTACATTTTAGTCAGAATTATAGCAGTTTTTTTTTCTTTCATTTTGTGAAGGAGGCTGAAGGAGTTGTGAGGAAAGGGCTAAGTGAACTGTTGGGGGGAAAGGGCGGGGGTGGGAGTGCGCTATGATGTGACAAGCAGTAAATAATAATTGTCTTCTTCAACAGGAGGTACTAGATATATCTTTATCGGGGGGCGGTATTAACACTCGTGGTGTGTGGTCATGGATTTGTTCACTCTTTGGGCCGGTGCCGATTCGAACGAAGTTTACGCAAGTTTTCAACTTAATGTTTTCTTGTTTGCTTTTCCATCTAAGTGTTTTCCCTATTTTTTTTTAACTCTTCAAGACCGTTGAATGCGGAAGAAAAGTGCTAAATGTCTTCCATCCAGCCCATTTTTCTGAAAAATCAGGACATTCCGGACTTGGACACACAAAAATGCATAACAGGAGTTGTGTCTGGCTGCAGAGCGTTACAGCAGCAGTGGCAGGCATCATTGGTGCCCAGGAGATCAGAGGCCTTGGCAGATCTACCCAGCTACCAGACAGGCAAGGAATGATCTCTTGGTCAAAGGTATGACTGTCCGAAATACTCTGATGCAGTTAGTCAACACCAATCCATTTATTCTGAGAGAGAAAGAAAAGCCTGCTATGAAGGTGTGGTGGCAGACATCCCTATGTCAGTAGCCAACAGCGAAATAGAACATTCCTGAACTAAATTGAATGTGAACTCTGATCAAATATCAAAATGGAATGTTACAGGGATGCAGACAATAAACTCACTCGATCTGAAGTGGGGAGAAGCTTCGTCTTCATAAACCTCCCCGCTACCCCTCTAAAAAAAAAAAAAAAAAAAAAAAACCGCTAAAGTAGGCCCATTCACGGCAAACCATTTTCCACACAGAGCAGAAAAATGTTATGAAAATCTGTTGTTTGTTCAAACTGCCTACAGCCCAACCCCCATGTGTCTGTGTGTGTGAATGAGGTTGTGTGTTGTGGTGCTAGGAACCAGTGCATAAGAGGAGGATCTGTCAGCCTGTAAAGGCCGGCCAAAAGAGTAAGTTGGGGACAAGGAGAGAGTTTCCTCCCTCTTGTTCTCTTGGACTCTTCAACCAAGGCCACTGTCTGGAAACATTGAGGCATCCTACCCATCCTCCACCTCTCCTGCCCCCCCAAACAATTTGTAAGGGAGATACATGTGGGCGGGGGAAGGGAAAGCCTATTGCCAGTGACAAAAAATGTCAGCGAAAAACAGTCTGATCAAGGATGGGTTGTTGGTTGCTAAAACACCAAAACAACCCTTGCATTCCCAGTATGGGGCCCCTACTAAAGACAATCTAAGGCACAAACGAGAAACACCCAAGCGCCAGCGATGCTGTGACCAGCACACAATCTTTTACACCAATGAGTAAAAAACAGGCTAAATGCGATGCAGACACTGAGAGGAAATATCAGATGTCTCCGAATACAAAAAATAACCTGTTTGAAGGTTAATTACCATTTTTGCTTATTGTTCAGTGTTTAGGCTTTCTGTGTGTCCTTGGCTTTCAGTCTGTTTCTTTGTCTGCATGCCTGCTGCACCCCCCTCCCCCCCAATGCCTTGAACGATTCTCCCCCTCCCATTCTTCTCCTCTCTTCCAACATAAGCAATATGTCTCCCTCTGCTCTCTCTCTCCTGCCCCCTTATCTATATCTCCCATCTTCTCATCTATCCTCACCTCCTTCCGTTTTGCATTTCCTTTTCTGCCTCCTTTTTTTTTCTCAGGTTAGAAATGTCTTTGCTGACCTGTTTGTGTGCGGGAGCTCAGTGCTTTGTTGTAGTCATGAACATTTATCTTTTTGGTTGATAATGAAAGTTTAGACTTTGTTCTTTGAATTGTCGGGGGACTAAAAAAAATGAAGCATAATAGCTTGTTCAAATACTTTAAAAAATCAAAAGTTGGATATCACATGTTTTTGCAAGAAACCCATTTTAGAGAAAAGGAACAATAACAATGGGAAAAAAGAATGGGGGGGAAGGATATTTGCAAAAAGAAGGTATGTCCCGAAGATAGGTTAAAGTCATATTGGTCTCTCAGATATATTAATGATCGAGCAAAACAAGATTGAACTGTGTTTTGACAGGAGGAATGCGCTGCTGCAATTGATATTAAGTTTGAGCAACTCCCAGTCACCCATTGTAAATTGTGTATTCGCCTAACAATTCTCGTGGACAAAGGCAGTTTCTTCCACAACCTGTATTTGAACCTGCAAAGATTTGGACGCTGCAAAGATTTGAAAGTTGAACTTTGCATTTTTGCGGCGATTTCAACTGTGTCTTAAAACACAAGCATGATGGACATACGGAAATCCTTACATACGGAAATCCTTTTAATGAGGCAGAAGTTAAAGCCTTCAGATTCTGTTTATGTGAGCTCTCTTTGACAGACGTATGGAGGATCTTCATGAGACTGATCAGACTATATTTGGAACCACTTTCATCCTTTTATCGCCCATCGTTTAAACTATTGCTGTGCTTTCAGAAGATATTCTTTCCTTTATTGCATCATCAATTTACAGTGTCTAATTCAGATCATAAAGCTGTAGTCCCAGGATTTAAAACGCATTCATAAGAGTCTAAGGTACTGGAGATTTAGAATGGCTACCTCAAACAGGACAG
>JADBJO010016913.1:2500-17500 GCA_016801955.1 Conus betulinus | reverse complement strand
GATCATTTTGTTACCGCTGGATATTTTGTGACCCCTGGACATTTCATTAACATTGATCATTTTGTTACCGCTGGATATTTTGTGACCCCCTGGACATTTCATTAACATTGATCATTTTGTTACCGCTGGATATTTTGTGACCCCTGGACATTTCATTAACATTGATCATTTTGTTACCGCTGGATATTTTGTTACCCCTGGACATTTCATTAACATTGATCATTTTGTTACCGCTGGATATTTTGTGACCCCTGGACATTTCATTAACATTGATCATTTTGTTACCGCTGGACATTTGTTACCATTGGATATTTTGTGACCCCTGGACATTTCATTAACATTGATCATTTTGTTACCGCTGGATATTTTGTTACCGCTGGACATTTCATTACATTGATCATTTTGTTACCGCTGGATATTTTTTGTGACCCCTGGACATTTCATTAACATTGATCATTTTGTTACCGCTGGATATTTTGTTACCGCTGGATATTTCATTAACATTGATCATTTTGTTACCACTGGATATTTTGTGACCCCTGGACATTTCATTAACATTGATCATTTTGTTACCGCTGGATATTTTGTGACCCCTGGACATTTCATTAACATTGATCATTTTGTTACCGCTGGATATTTTGTTACCGCTGGATATTTTGTTACCATTGGATATTTTGTGACCCCTGGACATTTCATTAACATTGATCATTTTGTTACCGCTGGATATTTTGTGACCCCTGGACATTTCATTAACATTGATCATTTTGTTACCGCTGGACATTTTGTTACCGTTGAATATTTTGTGACCCCTGGACATTTCATTAACATTGATCATTTTGTTACTGCTGGATATTTTGTTACCGCTGGATATGTTGTTACAGCTGGATAATTTGTCACCACTGACATGTTTTTACCATTGGATATTTTGTCACGACTAGAAATTCTGCTATCCCTGATTATTTCGTGGCCTTAGATGGGCAAGTGGTCACTCGTGGACACTTTGGGTATTGTGTCACCACTGGACTTTTTTTTTTTAATTGAAGTACATTTTGTAGTCCCCTGGAAATCTTGATCTCCTCTTTTATCTTGTCAACACTGCCCATTCTGCTTCCCCTAGATATTGTGTCACCACTGGGCATTTGGTTGTCAGCACTGCCCATTCTGCTTCCCCTAGATATTGTGTTACCACTGGGCATTTGGTTGTCAGCACTGCTCATTCTGCTTCCCCTAGATATTGTGTCACCACTGGGCATTTGGTTGTCAGCACTGCCCATTCTGCTTCCCCTGGATATTGTGTCACCACTGGGCATTTGGTTGTCAGCACTGCTCATTCTGCTTCCCCTAGATATTGTGTCACCACTGGGCATTTGGTTGTCAGCACTGCTCATTCTGCTTCCCTAGATATTGTGTCACCACTGGGCATTTGGTTGTCAGCACTGCCCATTCTGCTTCCCCTACATATTGTGTCACCACTGGGCATTTGGTTGTCAGCACTGCCCATTCTGCTTCCCCTAGATATTGTGTCACCACTGGGCATTTGGTTGTCAGCACTGCTCATTCTGCTTCCCCTAGATATTGTGTCACCACTGGGCCTTTGGTTGTCAACAGAGATCTTCTCATCTTGACAATTTGTCATCCCTAACCGTTTCATCATCGCTGAATTTTTGGTTATTAATGAACATTTTGTCACTCTTAGACACATTGTCATTAATAGGCACATTTAGCTTGGGATGTTATGCTGTATAGATGTTTTGTTACCCTTGGCATTTTGTCACCTGTGGACGTCTTTGTTATCAATGGGCACTTTGTTATCACGGGAATTTTGTTACCGCTATAACATGTTGCAGCCCTTTGCCACTATTTAAAAAGCCTTAGACACCTAGTTATATTACCTGGACATTTTTCACACCCAGGCATTGGGTTTAATCCTGGATCTTTTGTCATCTGAGCATTTCGTCACCCAAACGACAATTGTGTCAGACCAGACATTTACTAGCCCCTGGCCATTCTCGCATTTCTGCACGCATTCTCACTTTTGAATATTCAATGACTCCCGCACATTTTGTCAATTCTAGGCATTCTGTCAGCTGTGACAATTTTGTGTCTCCAAATAGTTTGTCTTCTCTTGATATTGTAACAGCCCTGCACATTCTAAAACCGCTGAACAGATTTTCATGTCAGACATTTGTCATCCAGGAACATTGTGTCTCTTGTGGACATGTTGTCACTTTGTGATTTCGTTCCCTTTTTCACGCTTTGAAAAGAGCCTTTTCTTTGTTCCTGAGCATTTTGTCACCCTACGCAAGATATCTCCCGCACAGTTATCACCACACACAGTCTGTCACCCTACACAAGAGATCTCCCACACAGTTATCACCACACACAGTCTGTCACCTTATGCAAGAGATCTCCCACACAGTTATCACCACACACAGTCTGTCACCCTATGCAAGAGATCTCCCACACAGTTATCACCACACACAGTCTGTCACCCTATGCAAGAGATCTCCCACACAGTTATCACCACACACAGTCTGTCACCCTATGCAAGAGATCTCCCACACAGTTATCACCACACACAGTCTGTCACCCTGCACAAGAGATCTCCCGCACAGTTATCACCACACACAGTCTGTCACCCTACACAAGAGATCTCCCACACAGTTATCACCACACACACAGTCTCGTCACCCTACGCAAGAGATCTCCCACACAGTTATCACCACACACAGTCTGTCACCCTCCACAAGAGATCTCCCACACAGTTTATGACCACACACAGTCTGTGACCCTCCACAAGAGATCTCCCGCACAGTTATGACCACACACAGTCTGTGACCCTCCGCAAGAGATCTCCCGCACAGTTATGACCACACACAGTCTGTCACCCTCCGCAAGAGATCTCCCGCACAGTTATGACCACACACAGTCTGTCACCCTCCGCAAGAGATCTCCCGCACAGATATCACCACACACAGTCTGTCACCCTACACAAGAGATCTCCCGCACAGATATCACCACACACAGTCTGTCACCCTACACAAGAGATCTCCCGCACAGTTATCACCACACACAGTCTGTCACCCTACACAAGAGATCTCCCGCACAGTTATCACCACACCGTCTGTCACCCTACACAAGAGATCTCCCGCACAGTTATCACCACACACACAGTCTGTCACCCTACACAAGAGATCTCCCGCACAGTTATCACCACACACAGTCTGTCACCCTGCACAAGAGATCTCCCACACAGTTATCACCACACACAGTCTGTCACCCTGCACAAGAGATCTCCCACACAGTTATCACCACACACAGTCTGTCACCCCGCACAAGAGATCTCCCACACAGTTATCACCACACACAGTCTGTCACCCGCACAAGAGATCTCCCGCACAGTTATCACCACACACAGTCTGTCACCCCCACAAGAGATCTCCCACACAGTTATCACCACACACAGTCTGTCACCCTGCACAAGAGATCTCCCACACAGTTATCACCACACACAGTCTGTCACCCTGCACAAGAGATCTCCCACACAGTTATCACCACACACAGTCTGTCACCCTGCACAAGAGATCTCCCACACAGTTATCACCACACACAGTCTGTCACCCTGCACAAGAGATCTCCCACACAGTTATCACCACACACAGTCTGTCACCCTGCACAAGAGATCTCCCACACAGTTATCACCACACACAGTCTGTCACCCTGCACACAAGATATCTCCCACACACAGTTATCACCACACACAGCCTGTAACCACCTAGGGTATCACCCTGTATCGCTTATCACCCAACACAGCTCATCATTTACATTGTATCACCTTGCATAGCTGATTTCTCCATAATGCATTACCCTACACAGTTGATCACATGCACAGTTTATCACCCTAAGCAGTTGATCACTTGCACAGTTTGTTACCCTACACAGACCACACACAGTCTAACACTTCTAAGCTTCATCACCTAGCAAAACTCATCATCTGCAATGTTTACAATTCTGAACAGTGTCACCTACACAGTGTATCATCCTGAACAGTGTCACCTACACAGTGTATCATTCTGAACAGTGTCACCTACACAGTGTATCATTCTGAACAGTGTCACCTACACAGTGTATCATTCTGAACAGTGTCACCTACACAGTGTATCATTCTGAACGATGTCACCTACACAGTGTATCATTCTGAACAGTGTCACCCAGACAGCATATTATTCTCAACAGTGTCACCTATACAGTGTATCATTCCGATACCCTCCTAGTCCCATTCAACACTAACCAGCAAGGTGTAACAGCTGATCCAGTTGGGTCCTGATCGTCTCCACTGTGTCCGGGTCGGGGCAGTGACGACCTTGCCTGACGCCACACAGTCGCCTCTCCAAGGCCTCTGTCTTCACTTCTGTGCTGACATCGGAACCTGTTTCTTGGATGACGTAAATGCCGGTGTCTGTACGTTGGATGACGTTAAAATGAGGCAAGAAGTGCTGGTAGGCATCGAGGATCTGTTCATCTGCCAGGACGCCGTTCAGCAATTCTTGCCCTAAAGACAGGATGTCCAGCAGGATGGTTTTCACTTTCAGCTTTTCTCTGGAAGCTTCCTGCAACAAACTCATCTGCTTCCTCACCCACTCATTCCACTCATCCACATCCCTAGACTTAACACGTGACTGGGGGTCAGGGAGGTTACGAATACTGTCCAGGGATGATATGGATATGGTGGAAGAGGGTCCAGGTCTGGATGTGGGTGTGGCACGTGCAGCTGCAGGACAATTCTGCAGAGTCTGGGACAGCTGGTGAAGAACATGGTCACTTGTGAATCCACTCCTGCAATGAATACCTGAGCAGACGTCACAGTAATATTCCTGACAGTCCAGACAAACACTGACAGCCGGTTTGTTGGGGCAGTGCAGACATCGGACATCTGTGGCTTTATTCAACTCTTGAAAGACCAACCTTTCCAGGACAGGGTCTGTCCCCATCTGCTGGACAAGGTTGGCGACAGTCACTTTCCGGTCCCTTGGGAGGTCCAGCTGTTGACCACACTGCTGACAAGCAAGTTGCAGGCCCCGCTCTTGTAGCATGCCGTGAAGACATCTCCGGCAGATGACGTCTCTACACGGCAGAATGACGGGGCCCCAGACAAAGGGACCCACACAAAGGACAATCGTTGCGTGACGTCATGGTGTCCAGGTTGAGGAGAAGGTGGCCCTCCTGTTGCCATGGTGACATTTGGGAGTCTGAGCGAAAGAAGAAAGGTACCGTTTCTTCATGCCCCCATCATGCTCACTCAAGAACTGCAATGGAAAGAGAGAGAGAGAGAGGAGAGAGAGAGAGAGAGAGAGAGAGAGAGACAGACAGACAGACAGACAGACAGACAGACAGACAGAGACGGACGGACAGACAGACAGACAGACAGACGGTCGGACAGACAGACAGACGGACAGACAGACGGACAGACAGACAGACAGACAGACAGACAGACAGACAGACGGATGGATGGACTGACAGACAGACTGACAGACAGACAAATGCACGAACAGAGAGGCAGAAGAAAGACCAGACAGAGCGAGAAACAGTGGCAGACGAACAACTGGGTAGTTTCAAGCAGCTCCTTCCCCTTCCCTCCCCCACCGCCTCTCCCAAATTGTTTCAGAAAGAGTGGTATGACTAGAGGCTTCGACTCTACATAACCTTAAGCTATATCGGAACTGACGCTGCTAAGAACATTTGACATTAATTTTACTTAAAACCCCAGTTCATAACGTTCCCTTATAAGAGAGCTTCTTTCCATTAAACATTAGATAAATAGATAGATAGATAGATAGATAGATAGACAGGGAGACAGAGGGGCGGGGGGGGGGGGGAGGTGAGAGAGACCAAGCCCAGTTGGTCAAAATAAGCCCGTTTTTTATGTTTATCTGGCATTTGTAATACATACAGGCTGTTTTATGATTAAAGCGGTTCGGGGGAGGGGGGGGGGGGGGGGGGGGGGGGGGGGGCTGAGAAGGAAGGAAAAATCCTTTTTCCCTATTAAAAATTTTATTTTTATTTCGTTCTTTTGTTACGATTTATATTGTTTGCCATTTCCCACTGAAAATGAACGTTGACATTCTACGTTTGTTTTTCTTTTCACGCGAGTTGAATTGTGCGATGTTAAAGAAGAGAAGGGAAAAGAAGGGGGGGGGGGTGGTAGAGAAGAAAAAAAAACCTAAAAGTATGCTGATAAATTATTGAAAGGTTGGTGGATGTGTGTGGGAGGGGTGATGCTCTCTAAGCGGTTTTCTCCCCGTTTTTTCTTCCCTCAATCTTAGTCATTTATGATTATGAATTTAACTGATATGTTTATGTTCCGTTTTCATATAATCTTTTTGCGCTCCTGTCAGCTCTAACTTTATTCGATTAAAAACTACTCTTTTGGGGGGAAAAAAAAGCATGAAAAATAGCAACCAAGTATCGAAGATCGTGGTCCCATCAATTCCAATTTCACCGCTATAGCCAGACCTTGTAATTGGCAAAAGATCAAGGCGTGTGTTAATTTCATTTTTAATAAAATGCCCAGTGGTAAATGTATTAACAAAGCTGCACATTTTACATTGGCATGATGGTGGAACATTTCTTCAGCCTCTACACCATTGAGAAATGAGCTAAAACAGTAAACTGAATGACTCCTATTGCCCTCCACCCACTACCCACCCTCCTCCCACACACACACACCCTTCAGCCTCTCCCCACCTCCCTCCCAATTCAACTCCACCCCCTGTATGCAACACCACCACACAGGTTGAGTCATCTTTAGTCTACCGGCTGGCCAGGCACAGAGCTCAACTGACACATGCCTGAATCATCACATTAATGCTTCATGCTCTTGCGTATGATCTACATCTTCCATTAGAGTCCTGGGGACTGTCTGATTACCATATACTAGCAGTGCCTAAACTTCAGGTTGGCCAGAAATGGCCATAGTGGCCTGTAACCTACGTTGTGTGCCCCAGGTTTATCCCTGTTTCTGTCGGAGCCCCGATCAAATCAGAAGAGACATGTTGAAGACATCAGCCTCATACACTGGCCCTACACATCACAGTAAGGTCTTTTTCAGCACGGTCAGGCGTCCTGCAGTGGTATGGAGGAATCGGTCGTCTGTTGCACTGCCCTAAAAGCGCGTCATTGTAGAAAATGACGTCATTTAAGGGTGACATTTCTCCCCTATTATATGAAGATGTGTACAGAACTATATAAAACTGCAGACGTGTTGCCAGATACCAAAGACAGTAATCATAATGATGATAGCAATGATAACGTAGCTTTAGTAAGAAGTAGATAATCAGAAAAAAAGAAGAAAGAAAGTAATGATGATGGTGATGATGATGGGTGACTGCTATTATTATCATTATCATATCATTATTATCATCATCATCATCATCATCATCATCATCATTGGAACTATTATCATGATTACGACGATGATGATAATGATGATTGTTGTTATTATCATTATTAAAATAATCATTGTTGTTGTGGGTGTTATAATCATCATCATCATCATTATCATCATCATTATTATTAATAAGAACAACAATGACAATGATAGTAATAATAAAAAAATATAATTTAAAAAAAAATAATGATAATAATGATAATGATAATAATAATGATAATAGTAATAACAATAAGAGGAAGAAGAAGATAAAGAAGAAGAATGATGATGATGATGATTGTCATGTGACGTAGTCTCACATGGAAACATGCGACTTTCCATCACACATAGACTTGTTTGATCTGAATCATTTCCCTAGGTGATAGAAAAAGAAATGGGTTACAGGGGATAAATTCCCGTGGCCTAACCAGTGTGGATGGTGTCCCCTAACAGCTGTGAGAATCACTCAGTGAGATGGGTGAAGATTGACCATTGGGTGAATCACTCAGTGAAATGGATGAAGATTGACCTTTGGGTGAATCACTCAGTGAGATGGGTGAAGGTTGACCATGTGTGAATCACTCAGTGAGATGGATGAAGATTGAGCATTGTGTGAATCACTCAGTGAGATGGATGAAGATTGACCATTGGGTAATCACTCAGTGAAATGGATGAAGATTGACCATTGGGTGAATCACTCAGTGAGATGGGTGAAGGTTGACCATTGTGTGAATCACTCAGTGAGATGGATGAAGATTGACCATTGGGTGAATCACTCAGTGAGATGGGTGAAGGTTGACCTTTGTGTGAATCACTCAGTGAAATGGATGAAGATTGACCATGGGTGAATCACTCAGTGAGATGGATGAAAGTTGACCATTGTGTGAATCACTCAGTGAGATGGATGAAGATTGACCATTGGGTGAATCACTCAGTGAGATGGGTGAAGATTGACCATTGGGTGAATCACTCAGTGAGATGGGTGAAGATTGACCATTGGGTGAATCACTCAGTGAGATGGTTGAAGATTGACCATTGGTGAATCACTCAGTGAGATGGGTGAAGATTGACCATTGGCCAAAAGTTAACCAGGGGCTGGTCATGTGTAGCGATCACTGAATACGTACTCAGGAGGAGTGACGGAAGAAAGAATAAGGTATAACCATGAGATGGCCTGGAGACGTTGACCAGACAGGTGGCTTTGAACGGAAGGGGAACACGCCGGTGACCTGCAATTACCAGGTGAAGTACAGACAGATGGGGAGAAAAGAAAACAAGGGATAAACTATAGAAAAGAAAAGAAAAAGAAAGAATTTATGATTTAAATCCTGAAATAGATTACGTACACGAACTCCATTCGTGTGTTTCAGCCCCCCAGTGCTGTGGCAGCACTAGATGTCTTAAAGTAACGGAAACAGAGAGAGAGTTCCTGGGGAGCTGAGGCAGCACCCGCCTATCTCCAGTGGCTGGAGAATTTAGACGAGAAGTGGGCAGCGACTGCGGCAGTCGTGGAAGAAGTTCATGAGTTGAACGAACGTGGTGCTGGTCTATCATGATTACTTATTGTTCCCCGGGTTGTGTCTTGGACATTTTTTCTGAATTGTAAGCCATCTCATTGTATTTGGAAGCTGGCGAATTGCCTCTCCAGTGGGAAGGAGAGAATCAATGAAAAGAAATTAATTATACATAAATGATATGTGGAATATTTGCCCCCCCCCCCCCCCCCTCCCCCACCCACTAGGAAGGAGTGTGACTGAATGAAGAAATTGTAAAAGAAATATCGTGTATTGATCAAGCATTATTTTGCATTGTGTTGCTGATCATTGTTCAGTAAATTGTCCCCCAGTAAGGAGGGGGAGAAGAAAAGGAAAGTGTAGTTGTGCCTTCTGGTTGTCTGGAGTGATTGCGTGCGCACGAGGTAAATGCTGTCACGAGTGCTTGCGTGCATTTGTGCTAGTGTGACAATGAAGATGATGATGATGATGATGATGATGATGATGATGATGATGAATCATAATGATAGTTACATTTTTTGTTATGATATAATAATAATTATTATTATTATTATTAAGATTATTAATATTGTTGTTATCATTATAATTACAAGAGCAAGAAAAAAAAACAAACAGAAGAAGAAGAAAAAAATGAACAAAAAGACAGGAAGTGATGATAATGACGACGACGACGATGATGATGGTGATGACGATGATTACGATAATGACGAAGACAACGACAACGACGACAACAACGACACCCACGACGACGATAAGGAGGAGGGGGGGGGGGGGGGGGGGGAGGAGGAGGAAACAAAAATAAAAGATGATATAAAGGAGAATGAAGAATTCAAAGGACAGGGACAGGGAGAAGAGGACATAAGGTGAAGGATTCAAAGAACATGGTGAAGAGGACAGAAGGTGAAGAATTCAAAGAACATGGTGAAGAGGACAGAAGGTGAAGGATTCAAAGGACAGGGAGAGGGGACAGATGGTGAAGAATTCAAAGGACAGGGAGAAGAGGACAGAAGGTGAAGAATTCAAAGGACAGGGAGAAGAGGACAGAAGGTGAAGGATTCAAAGGACAGGGAGAAGAGAACAGAAGGTGAAGAATTCAAAGGACAGGGAGAAGAGGACAGAAGGTGAAGAATTCAAAGGGTAGAAGGTGAAGGATTCAAAGGACAGGGAGAAGAGGACAGAAGGTGAAGGATTCAAAGGACAGAGAGAAGAGGACAGAAGGTGAAGGACTCAAAGGACAGGGAGAAGAGGACAGAAGGTGAAGGATTCAAAGGACAGGGAGAAGAGAACAGAAGGTGAAGAATTCAAAGGACAGGGAGAAGAGGACATAAGGTGAAGGATTCAAAAGGACAGGGAGAAGAGGACAGAAGGTGAAGAATTCAAAGGACAGAAGGTGAAAGATTCAAAGGACAGGGAGAAGAGGACAGAAGGTGAAGGATTCAAAGGACAGGGAGAAGAGGACAGAAGGTGAAGGATTCAAAGGACAGGGAGAAGAGGACATAAGGTGAAGGATTCAAAGGACAGGGAGAAGAGGACAGAAGGTGAAAAATTCAAAGGACAGGGAGAAGAGGACATAAGGTGAAGGATTCAAAGGACATGGTGAAGAGGACAGAAGGTGAAGAATTTTTCAAAGGACATGATGAAGAGGATAGAAGGTGAAGAATTGTGGACATGGTGAGGAGGACATAAGGTGAAGGATTCAAAGGACATGGTGAAGAGGACAGAAGGTGAAGAATTGTGGACATGGTGAAGAGGACAGAAGATGAAGAATTCAAAGGACATGGTGAGGAGGACAGAAGGTGAAGAATTCAAAGGACATGGTGAAGAGGACAGAAGGTGAAGAATTGTCACAACGTATAAGACGGTGACAGGGAACACCCTGGGGATGTAAAGGGTTTCCCTATTTAAATTCCCCCTCCCACTAACTAATGCTAACACGCACTACAAACCAACACCAGTCAAACGAATACAGGTGCACAAACAGCCAATTTATTTACAACACTTCCACAATCATTCACAATCACCCAACAGCACATATACCTTAACTTCCACATTACAACCCATGAGCACTCAAAGGACAGGCATATAAACCCCAGCAAATTCCTTCGCCACAACACCCAAGTGCACAGCGGTCAAGCACAGACCCAACTCTGGTGCATACAATCACCAACCAATAGCAAATTGCCCTCCTGTCGCTGGGAATCTCAAGGGATCCTGACCCACCCAGCGTCCAACCCTAGACAAGGGATACCACTGGCGGAATCACATGGTAACCAAGGGCTGGACTGCCAGGCAATTAGACAGCGCCACGGAACCCTTCGTGCCCATGCGATACCCAGCCGCTCAAGACAACCTGACCAACCTCCGCTGGCAATTTGCTCACCCAGGAGCACTTATTTACCAAACACCCCACCACTTCTTCCCTCAAATAATCAAATTACTCAGAAACATATATATACTTGTCAAACAGTTTCCCAACTCACACATTCGCACCCCCGCCCACACACACATCCGCCGACACCATTAACGGTGGCTTCACCCTAGCAAGTCTCGCAACCATCAGTAGCCACATCATCACCACTGGGTAATCAGATGGGGATGAAGAAGGACGACAGAGTGAGGCGCAACTGTCGAGACCCAAACGATGACGATGACTGAAGCTTACCAGATGATGAAGACTGAAGACTAATAACAACGGAGACTGAAGATGATTGAAGATCACCAACCCATGAATAGTGTAGAGTGCACTACCTATCACAAAGTGTGTGTATGCAGTAGTGTAACTATCACACCCTACGTGTGACACCTGAAGACCACAGTGGAAACAACCTTGCAGTCACAGAGTCGCAGACTGGAAGCTGGCGGTGAGGACACACGAGACCTGGACAGGTCATGCACGTAGGACTCTCATCCAATGGCAGACGCAGGCGGCAGGTGACACCACACCCCCACCCCTCACGGCCTTACTTAGTGCCCTCCCAAGGTCGGTTCCACCCCGGACTGGTACGGGTGGTGGGCGCATCAGAGCCAAGCCAAGGCGGAAGTCAGGGCGTTCTGTCAGCAACTAGATCAGAAAAAAAAAAAAAGCAGCACACCGACGCCTGGAAGCAGCACCCGACCTTGAAGACCTCCGTCTCCTCACAGGACGGTCGACCCCCAGGACAGGACAGGACAGGACAGGACACCCGCGCTGCAGTGTACCAGTGGACACACTCGCACCACTGCTCAACGTAAACTGCAGACGGCACACGGAACAAAGAATAAACGCTCGGAAGCCAAGCCAACACACAGTCGACCGAGAGCTCACCGTGACACCCTACCAAGCGAGGTAGCAAGAGTGTCAGACACCATACTGCAACCGCCGAACCTTCGTGGACGGTTCCAGGAGTCGGAACTGATGAGAGAAGCCAAGCTAGCATCCCAGTTGACCAACTGACCACAGCTCACAACTTCCCTCAGCCAATAGACAATAACAACACAAGCTGACCCTTAAGGTGATCATGGTCACACACACGTGAACATCGCACCCACAGACATTCTCGCCTGGACTTACCTCCCTTAGCACACAAGCCAGAATTACAACGGCTACACACCTCAACAACAAAAAACGCAACGTCTTGCGCGTGACAAGAGTTCAAAGGACAGGGAGAAGAGGACAGAAGATGAAGGATTCAAAGGACAGGGAGAAGAGGACAGAAGGTGAAGGACTCAAAGGACAGGGAGAAGAGGACAGAAGATGAAGGACTCAAAGGACAGGGAGAAGAGGACAGAAGGTGAAGGAAGAGGAGGAGGAGGGACCAAGGGCGTCGGTAAGGAGGAGAATTTACCAGGAAAACAGGGGAGTGTAATTATTGTAAAACAAAAAAATATGCAGGAGTAGGTGGAACTCAAAACAAACATAACAAAAAGAGGAAGGGCGTTTTTTTTTTTTTTTTTCTAAAACATTGAAGCAGAGAAAATGCAGAATAATTGAACAAGGGAGGTTTTCGAAACAGATTGTGTCCAAAGCCCTCTGGGCAAGGAAGAATTCTTTATGAATCGAAAAATTAATGTGAGTTTAGCTGTAAAGAGACTGGTTCAGAAGAAACAAAAGAAATAGATTTGAAGCATTTCTAATACAAGTTAAGTCGACGAGGAGGAATGAAAAAAAAAAAGTTGAGGTGGGGGTAATGTAAGTTCACTCAGAAAAGAGAATTTAAACGAGTAGAAATGGCAGAAAAACAAATTTACATAATGAAGAAAATCAAAATAAGTCAGAAGGGATAAAAGAAAACACATATTTATATGTAAAATAATTCAAAGAAAATCAAAGTGAACAAACTAGGAAAGGAGCATTAAGAAAAGCACGTTCCCTCCCTCCATCCCCACGCCCAACACACGTGCCTTCCCATCCACACCCTATCTCCGCATCGTTTTCCCCAATTCACCACATTTTGTATGTGTGTGTGTGTGTGTGTGTGTAATGTTTAGCGAATTGAATGCTGTAACGGTGTCTGTCAAATTTGACATGACTGCTATGGGGCAGAATAAGGTGGAAAGGCTGAAGAGGTAGGGGAGGAAGACTGGTTTGGTAGTAAGATGGGGGATGATGATCAGTCTGTTACAGATTTTAAACAATGTAAATAGAAATAGCCCGCTATGTGTCACACATCTGTGACATCGTGATTCAGTGGTGCATGTTCCAGTGGACAGGAATCAGCCCTGAGGTACAGAATGGTTCCAAGGAGCTGTGAGGGAAAGAAGCTTGAGGTACAGAATGGTTCCAAGGAGCTGTGAGGGAAAAGAAGCCTGAGGTACAGAACGGTTCCAAGGAGCTGTGAGGGAAAGAAGCCTGAGGTACAGAATGGTTCCAAGGAGCTGTGAGGGAAAGAAGCTTGAGGTACAGAACGGTTCCAAAGAGCTGTGAGGGAAAGAAGCTTGAGGTACAGAACGGTTCCAAGGAGCTGTGAGGGAAAGAAGCCTGAGGTACAGAACGGTTCCAAAGAGCTGTGAGGGAAAGAAGCTTGAGGTACAGAACGGTTCCAAAGAGCTGTGAGGGAAAGAAGTCTGTCTGTTGATGTGAAATTGTGTAAATCAGGATCTCTACCGCTACAAGATGAATAGCTTTTCATGAATCATCACTGTATGACGACCACAGGTGTGATCTGGCTGGTGGATTGTGTAGGTGAATGATCATTGTCACTTTGATACTCATCAGTCAATGAAGAACACATCATCAAACAAAATACAAAAACTAAATAATAAAGACTGCACAATGCAAAATCAAAGATTGTCGCCACTCAAAATAGGAGATTTCATGTGGACATGACTAGTTTTCTGCATTCACAACTGTCAGCATCTTCAAGTTAATGAGTGGTAAGAAAGAAAAGTCTATGTAAAATTATTATTTTTGTGGATCTCTTTTTCATGATCTACTCTCTCTCTCTCTCTCTCTCTCTCTCTCTCTCTCTCTCTCTCTCTCTCTAGTAATTACGCATGTGCGCACATATGCATGCATGTGTGTGTACATGCATGTGCGTGTGTGTGTGTGTGTGTGTGTGGTCAGAATTGAGTTGTATTGCTGATTAGTGAAATCAGTCTTCCGCGTCATGAATGTTCCATTTCATCTAGGGTCCAGATTGTGTCCAATTTATCAACTGCTAACATGTGAAATTGACAGCTGCCTATCTAATTAATCAGTACATAGGCTTTGGCCACACATAAATGACTTTTGAAGTGATACACAGAGCTTATAGACACAAACATGCCTGTGTCTTTAACAGCTCACTAAGTGCTTTACATTTACATGTGTTTGATGTTGCACAAAGTGACGATGAAGGTATCTGTTTCTTTATCTAACACACACACGCTGGCCACATAGCCCTAGTCTGTCTGTTTGGGACATGATAACAACAGATATCAGCTGTGACCCACAAGCTGGACGGAGCAACGAATGAAAAATTGTAATCAACAACTCCTGACGAAAACTTAAGAATCAGAAAAAAACACAGATATTTGCCCTTACCTGTGATCTCAAAGTGTGAGGAACGGACAAAGAAGACGAACCACGGAGTGTGTCTGACA
>JADBJO010016912.1:7500-39151 GCA_016801955.1 Conus betulinus | reverse complement strand
ATTCAAAACACTCCGTGCGACACTTACCCACAGGAGGTTTTTTTTTTTTTTTTTTCAGCGCTCTCCAGCACACTTGTTAAAGAAACTGCCAGAGCATAGATTCCAAAGCTTACAAACTTGCTCTGGGTGTGTCCATTATAAGCACGCGTCAATTTTAGGAACTTATAAAGAAGCAGGTATTCGGACCCCCTCAATGAACAAAGAAAAGCCTCAGCTGCGAAATTTATCCTTAAAACTTCTGCTTATGAAAAACATTTTCACAAAAAGAAACAAATCTTAATTCAGAAACCGACTTTGCAAAAAGAGCTAGAACCAATACAGTCATTTGAAGTCCATTAATACATTTGCCTCAGATATTATCTGTAATACAGAGCTGAACGGGAAAAATGTTGCAATTAAACCTTCTTTTTCTCCACTTCCAGAATGGGAACAAAATCAACCAATATTTGACATTGATCACACAGATTTATCCAAAAACCATTCCCCTAATATCTATTAAAATGTTTAGTTGATTCCCACTTGGAAAGTAAGTATACAGACTACCTAAAGATATACCGATGGATCCGTTCTTGATGATGGAATACTGGTGCAGCTTTTGTAATACCCTCATTAAAAACAGAAAAAACGATACTACATTGGTAAACATTATTCCATTTTTACTGCTGAACTTGTAGCCATACTTATGGCATTAAATTACATTGTAGATCTTTCGACGGATACATGCAAAATCTTATTCTGTGTGGACTCAAAGTCTGTTTTACAAGCCATTAAATCCCGAGGCATAAAAAAAACGACTAGAAATGACTATTGAAATTAAAAACATATTATTCATGAGTTGTCTCTAAAGGGTACCAGTATACCTTTTGCTGGATTCCTTCTCACTCCGGAATCACCCCAAACGAGTGGGCAGATCATGCGGCTAAAAGGGCAGCAAAAAATAGAAGGATCACAGCATCTCGACATTCGACCACAACGAATTTTACCCACACCCTACAAACCCACTTCGCGACTGTCAGCTCCCTCAGCCAACCTTTTTTGGGCCAGCACAGCGCCCACGTTAAACCCCACACACATTTTTTTCCGGGCCCCACTTGCGGACCCCCTACATACCCCCTCTGATGTACTTTCAGCACCTGAATGACCCCGGGGGCGTGTTCATCCGTCATACGGTCCACCATAACAAAATTATCACACATTTAGGACAGCAGGGACGAACAGGAACAGACAATACGAAAGGAGTGGGGCCAAACGAGGGCGTCGCATGGAGATCCGTTTCCGATAATTATTAGTCGGGCGCGGAAAAACCTAGTAGGCCGCCTCCACTCTCGACGGAGCTGTTATTAAAATTACAAACATTTCCCTGTCCCATATCTGTGTGAAGGAGAATATGAAATTTATGTTAGTGGCTGTGGAAATAAAATGTTTGTTTGTGAATGTACCCCTGCGTTTCCTGGGTCGGGAGTTTTGGGGTTCGACTGTGCCTTTCTCCGCCACTTGACTCCGTCTCCTTTCCTAACCCCTACCCCGGTCACCAGGACCACTTCACAAACACCCACACACATACACACACACACACAACACACACCAAACCACACCACCACTCACCCACAACCACAACACACTAACCCACCACCAACCAAACACACACAACACACAAATAGACCCTATTTCATTTTGTCCTGCAACCTACACAACCTATACGTAGAATACGACGTCAACCTACAAAACCACTAACCCCACTCCGCACACTTTTCCCCTCGGCAACTGAGAGCTACAAAAAATAACCCCTTTTACCCAGGCCTTTCTAATAGCAAACCAACCCAACACATGAAACCTGAAGTCTTGTTAGTAAATTATTAGTACCGTCTTCATATAATACGGATTATTCATTAGGAGGTGGATGTGGTGCAGAAGGATCTAATCCTAATGAATTGTTTCACTGACCGCGCTCCTGCCCACGAACCCACCCTCGGTCAGAGAACATTAATGAACATGGGCTAAGCAAGAACACCAGACCCACGAGGGGCTTGGTTGCCCAACCGACAGGAAAGGAGGGTGGCACGCCAACAAACAAACAGAAGTCGCAGTTTCGAGGAACACACTGAAGCTCGTGAAGCAGTTTACCTCAATACGCCAGAAGACCAAGTGACAGTTTCCGCCCCGGTTCAGGATTTCAAGCGGGATAGATATATTCGCTTGCTGGCCAATAGCTTTCCCAAGAGGCACGGCGGGGCGGTCACCAGATGGGTATCACTGATCAGGACACTCAGCTAGGACTGTCCCTCCTCCTCCCTGTCCCTCCTCTGCGAGTTGTCAGTGCCTCAACTTCCGACTGTGGCTCGAGCTGTGTACCATACATGTTGTGGCCAAACCTACCAACCCATGACTGAGTCTCTTTCGGAGATGCCAGCGCGGCTACCAATGCACATTCATTTTCCGATTTGTTGCTGTTAGTCCCGTGACCAGCAAAAAAAAAAAACAAATTTCTGTCTGGAGACAGCAAATGCCATCTGAGCAGTGGAGGTGGCGGAGCGCCAGTGCCACCCGCCATATGAACACAGTACTGGCAAAAGACGACAGTTCAGAACAAGGCCTGCAGCGCCTTCAATAGCCATACTACGGCAAACGTCGGAGAGTAGACTATGCCATACGCCGTCGACGTTGCACAGCAGGGGCATATTCCAAACATGGCGGACACAACACTAGACCCACTTTTTTCCTTTCTTAAACACCCCCTCCCCCACCCCCCCGGAAATAAACTTTTTGGGTGTTGTGTGCTTTGAAGGCCAGTCCCACAAAAGCATGGGTCAACTACCTAAATGATGTTGGCAGGTGATCTATCAAGCAAGGCATCAATGCTGCCATTATTTCTTACACCATTTCTTTGAAAGACTATGGGCCCCCCCCCCCCCCCCCGGGAGAAAAAAAAAAAGGGCTCTGCACTGTGACAACGTGCTCAGGTCAAAACAAAAACACAGTTTATCTTTGTGGCACATGGCCGTGATGTGTATCCAAGGGGCGGGGGGAATTAAAGGAGGGGGGCTTCACGCTGAAGAACAACCTTGAATTTTCCTTGCCACACATACAGTTTTCCACCCGAACTGGTGCTTTGGCCTCGTGAAACGGTGTGGAAGAGACAGGATGAGATCCCTATTTGGATTACTGGCCCGACAGTTGAGTCTAGCACGACCAGTCCGCGCAGGATAAATGGACCTCTGATTGTTGACCGGGAGGAAGGACCTGTGATTGTGCCGAACCTACCAACTGGCAGGAGTACTCGACACCAGTCACAGACAGCTGAAAAACATCAAGCCTGTAGGACACTCCAGATTGACAGGCAACACATCCAGGCACTGGTCGTTCTAAACAAAAACCACCGTTTGCTTGATGACGAGAAAAAACCAGTGTCAGTTGCCACGCTGGCAGAGTGCAGCACTTTGCGCCAGTACCCTGCTGTGATGCCACCTGCCTCTTCTGAGAGATGATATCAATCAATATCTCTTCATCACCATTGCGACACCATATTGGAGAGGTGTCCAGACATCTGTGTGCCAAGGACCTTGGGTCCATTGTGATGGCAATGGGGTTTTTTTTTTGGTTGTTTTTTGTTTTTTTGTTTTTGGGCTTTTTGTGTGGCATCAGTTCTGGATCACTGGCGCACCTAAGGTGGTGATTTTTTTTTTAAAGTACTTTTTTTTTCCGAAGGCAAAATCCACTCCTCCCTTTTTTTTGTGCTTCACACTGTCTCTTTCATCTGCAAAAAAAAAAAAAGAAAAGAAAAAAAGCGAAATAAAAAAAAAACAATTTCCACTACTAGGTTTTTCTTCCCTTTTTTTTCCCTTTTTTTCTCTTTTCTTTTACACACCATACATAGTCTGTATGTTCTCTTGCAAACGGACATATTTTCGCTGATTTTAGTGTTTTTGGCAATTGATACAAAGCGTCTGGGTTTATTAATGTTCTAATGTGTGATGTACTGGCACACTCAGTCTGATATTGTGTTGCTCATACAAGGGAAACAACATGGATGAAACAAAGGACTTAAACATTTTCAGTTTTTCATTTTGTTTACACACATACACCAATCCACCCACCCACTCTCTGTCTCTCTCTCCCCCCTCCCCCTCCCCCCTATTATATAACAATGGTAGTTACCTGTTCAAGACACACCACCATAGCAAAATTTATGCGTAAGCAACAATTCCGTATATACACATGCCTGAAAAGATATCGTTTGGTCCCGATTGCTCGTCTCCCTCCTCTTTCCCCTACCCAAGCGCGTGAGCACTCTTCATGTCACACCACCACCACCACCACCCATCCACCCCAACGCTCATCACACCCACCCCCACCCCCCCCACATCCCCGAGAGAGAGAGAGAGAGAGAGAGAGAAGAGAGAGAGGAGAGAGAGGAGAGAGATTAAGCGTTAGGCAGACGACGGCAGCCCTCAGACGGGACAGAGACGCGCGTCTTTTAAATGAAAATTTAGGGATTTAGTTTGTTACATGTCGTCTCCACACTTGTCTCTTCCCCGGGCCGGAAGCCAATTCTATCGCGAAAGAGGGCCCCGCATTGTTCGCACGATCCCTCCTCATTTTCCACATTCCCCATGCTCAAAAGTCTTACACATACGAAAACGAAAGAGTGCAAATAAAGTACAGAGGAGTGGACAACGGAAAGATATATTTACCCCATTGGGGTCACTTTCTTTATGAAAGAAACGTCATCAATACTGTGTGTTGTATGTTGTGCGTGGTGCGTGTATGTGTGTGTGCCTGTAAGTGTGTGTGTTACAGTGCATGTGTGCACAAACACAAAGCACAACACACGTGCATGCATTTGTAAACTCTAGTGTGGTGTGTGTGTGTGTGTGTGTGTGTGTGTGTGTGTGTGTGTGTGTGTGTGTATGTGTGTGTGTGCGTGTGTAAGAGTGAATGCATATATGAGATCTTATATTTTCCTAGTTGCAATTGATTTTCGAATATGACTGAAATTGGCAACCTAAATTCCGTTTCTTATTTTTTTTTTTCATGAAGGCTTATACACATCTTGCAGTAATCACAATATGGTTTATTTACAGTAGTATATGTTCTATCAATATTTTCTTGTCTAAGAATTCAAAAAACACAGTTTCTTCAGAAAACACGGGTTTTTTTGGTTGCATACAGCTAATATGTATTGACTGACAAATTTTCAAAACGAATTAACCTTATGACAGTGAAAAAAGAAATGTTCAATGTGATCAATTTCATCATTGCTATATGAACAATTTCGATTATCCCTGACTTTCACTTTGCATAGCATTATATCAGTCGGGTATACACTTTGTAAAATTTTCAATTGTAAAAACTCTCAATCTGCTTTCTTTTGTGCACAAGCAGGGTATCTTCCTTACATTTTCATTTAACTCCAATACCATATTTATTAGACTAAAAACGGGCTGCACTATGGTTCTGTGTAACTGAGAGAACACAAATTGCACGGAAATCCTTGCAAGATATATGCTTTTTGTTGCAGAAAAGAGGTGGTTCTTAAAAATCGTATCATATCTATCTTGTTCACTAACCCTAGTAAATAAAAAATATGTGTGGCGCTCTCACACTATGCTGTACTCTAAGATCCTTGCAGGGTGGGCTCCTATCTTGTTAACCACGTCCATATGAAAGCATTCTGTTTGGACCATACACGTCACTAACATTTAGTATTTTGCTCTTTATCCAGTCAGGGAAGAAAAGGACATTTCCTCGATATTTTATGTCGTTGGTTATTCCATAGTAAAGAGGGAAAGGGTGAGACATCTTCATGTTTATTAAGATCTAACCATGTTTCAGAGTAATTTTCCAAAAATGTGAATGTATCTTGTCTAAACCTTTGAAAAATGCACTTTTAGTAGAAATATTTTTCTCGGAATTAAAGTCCATCTTTTTATTGTTTGTGGCCTTACAAATTCTTACAACCTGTGACAGGAGAAAAGCAGATTGCACCTGTCTTAGATCTATCATTTTGGACCCTCCTTTTTCATATTCACGGCACATTACGCTTCTTTTAACTTTTTCAAATGCCTAACATCTCGTGTTGGCATAACATAGACCATTTGTGAAATGACAAATGTTTTAATAATATGTATTCTACCCCTCACACTAAGATCTCTTTTTTTCTCAGGAGTGAATAATTCTCTGAATAGTTTCTATTCTGTGTAATCAATTGTCCTCAACTAGAGATGCTGGTTTATCATTCTCATAATAATTACCCAGAATCTTTACTTTTTTTCCATGTAAAGCCTTAAAAGCTGTCTCTATTAGTTTTTTTTTTTGCACTGCCTAGCCACATAGTAGCTGCTGATTTATTTCTAACCAAACAAGAAAACAAGGAAAAATCATTGAGTATATCTAATGCTTTGCATCATGTCATGCTGATCTGTCAAAAATGAGGTAACATCATCGCATAAAGCACAATTTTGATTACATTAACAAGCGTATCTCTTGAACCCCCTAAATCAATTCCTCTAATGTTTCTACAGTTTTTCATCTTTATATTGCTAGCAATTCTATAGCCAACACAAATATTAAGGAAGAAAAAGGACATCCTTGTCGGATTCCTGTTTCAACTGCAAAATACTCTGATGTCCAGCCATTATACAAAACACAACTACAAGTATCAGCGATTAATACCTGAAACCATCTAGTGAATTCTTCCCCAGACCCATACTTTTTGAGAGCTGTTACACATAAAGTCTTTAGATATACTATCAAAAGCTTGTGTATAATCAATACTTAAAAGCAAACCAGGAATATTTTCTACATTTAGATGATCAATAACATCATCAATTAGTCTCAACAGCGTGGCTGCTCGACGTCCCTTGATATATCCAACCTGATCTTCACTTACTAAATCTCTAATAACTTGATGTAAACGATTTGCCAAACATTTAGAGAAAAGCTTATAATCGCTATTCGTTCACAAAATTGGACTCCAGGTTTTAAAAACATTTCTAGGTAGATCTTTACCTTTGTGAATTAATGTGATGATGGCTTTTCTCTAAGGACAAAGTGTCCCTTTTTCAAACGCAGAGTTAATTGATGATGTTAACAAAAACTTTTTATATGAACCAAAATACTTGTTAAAATTCTGTTGTAAGCCCATCACTTCCTGGTGAAGAACCATTTTTGAGGGCTTTAAGAGCTATTAGTAGTTCATTCTCTGTCAACTTGCCTTTACAACTACCCTTCTGAGAGAGTCAGAAAGCTGTGGCACTGAAGCATCAGATATAAAGTTATCTACCATTTGTTCCATGTTTCCTGCTCTTACCTTTTTCTTGTACAACTTCGAATAATAGTCTCGCTGCATTTTCATTATTTCTGACTGTTGTGTAACTACTCTACCATTTTGATCACAAAGTTCTATTATCTTTGAGTTTGCTCTTGATTTTTCCAAGTTTAGAAAATATTTTGTATTTTTTTTTTCCACCTCTTCAATCCATTTCATTCTAGATCTTACCTGTGCTGTACGTACTTTACAAGTTTCCAATAATTATAATTTTTGCATTAAGTGCTGTCGCTGATTTTGATAATGAATATCATTAGGTTTTTATTTTTTTACAATATTGATATCTATGTCATTAACTTATCTTGTATTTCTGCTAACTTATTTTTTTTTCTGTCGATGCTCTTACCTTTAGCATAAATTATTGTAAAACTCTTAATCTTCAGTTTTTGGATTTCCCATTCCATTTGAAAATCGATGTTTTCGTTTCATATGTGATATATGATCATGTATCAAACTATTCATCTGTGTAAACATAGTTTAAGTCACTCAACAATGAGTTATTGAACTTCCACAGCCCAGGTCCCCTCTCAAAACTTGAGAATTTCAGTTTGATGGAGCAACCTCTGTGATCTGTGATAGGGAGAGAATGAATATTGCGGTCTATTGTTTTGTCAAACAAATCATCATTTGATATGAAATAATCCAATCGTCGTGCAATAGAATGAGAAGCTTTATGCCAAGTAAATTCCTTTCATCTGGATGAAAGTGTCCAGGTATCATACAGGTCATGCTTTTTATTGAATAATTAAATTTCTTTACTGTGCCCTCTGCATGTTTTTCGCTAGAGATGATATCTGAATCGTTATTTAATACACAGTTGAAATTCTCCCCAATTAACAAGTGCTCTGACTGAACATAGAGATAACATCTCCCGGTTCATCAAAGAAAGATTTCTTTTCATTGTCATTATTTGGAGCACATACATTCACATTGACCACTTTTTTATGCTGAATTTCTATTTCAATGGCCAAAATTCGTCTTGAATTGTACACTATCTTGTAATTATCAACCACATTGTGCCGAAATAAAAAACAAGTTGACCACAACTATATGATGTATAACTATTATATAATAATTCGCCTTTGCCCCATTCTTTTTTCCATTGCCCATAAACATCATCAGTAATATGTGTTTCTTGAAAGCAAATTACATCATACTTTTTCTCTTTTTAAATATTGATTTTCTTTTCCAACACGAGCGCAGACCCTGTGAATTTAATGACAAAACGGTCAATGCGGAATCACAAGCCATAAGGAAAGTCCATAATCCAAGCCGTTATCATTTCCAAACGCAAACCCGTAAACAAAGTGCCTGTAATGCGCGTAAGTCGTCTCCCCGTCAGGTCAAACCGGCACACTCGGTGAAGATTCACCCACCATCTCTCCCACTCGACACGGCGCGGTCAGGTGAGGGCCGCGAACAGGTGAACTTTTTAGCCTTTGGCCCGTCACGCCACTGGCTAGGTGAATCCTCGTCACCTGACCTCTGTCGCTTGCCACCTGTACTGCATGAACGCTGGTCCTTCCCACGTATACTGCATTGCCGATATTTTTCCGCGGCGAAGGTGAGAACGACTCTTTGCCAGTGTCAATTTTATCAGAGTTCGGGAACCACATCTGTCACAGACTCTTCAAAGACATCTTCCCCATCCTCAAACAAATTTGCCCCTACCAGCTCGTCTCCTGCCTGCTGGTTCTCATCCGTGAGCCTTACATCTTCTGTATGCTCAAACTGAGCACATGTCTCTGATTCAGAGATAGGTCCACTCACCTGGGGGTCAGAGAAAGTGCCACAGGCAGGATCACCACGCTTGTGGCCACTCTGCAGGCAGTCCCTGCAAGTCACCAGATTCTGACACTGGTGTCGGTGGTGTCCTGACTGCAAGCAGTTAGAGCACACAGGGCTCAGTGACACCTTGGGCTGCTCCGTGTGGTAGAGGCGAGCAGTAAAACTACCCACCTTTACAAACCTACCCAGTGGTACTAAAGGGAGGTTAATGAAGACAAAGCGTCGACCTGTAACAAAACGGGTTAGCTTCCCGTCCCTGTCCCTGATCTTCTCCATTAGGAGAGAAGATCTGACCACACATCCCAGTCTAACAAGAGCACTCTCGATATCGTCATTGGACACTGAGACTGGAAGATCTGAGATAAATAGTTTTGTAACAGGAACTTCAACACCATTGCTCCCTCTCAAAATGAATGGATTCTTAGTACATCCGTTTACAACAATCTCCTCAATCAAAAGTTGAGTTCTAGCAGCTCAAGTCAAGGGATAGATCCTCCAGAGACCTTCGATGCACTGCACACCATATACGGTTTCCTTGCCACACACTCTTTCAGCAGCCAGACAAATGTCTAAATCAGAAGAGAAAACTACCTTCACTTGGGTTATTGGTTTTATCAACAAAAAGTAAGTCTTTATGCTTAAAAAAATAATTAAAAAAAACAAAAAAAAAAACAGGCTCCACTCGCTGTGAGAAAAAATGGCTGAATTCGTTGGGTTGAAGTTACATTTTTGCATCACAAATTGCACGTGCAAAAGGAAATGCAAAAGGAAAAGCAAAACACAAACCGTTGCAAGGCGTACCCAATGGAGAAAAACTTCGGAATAAACAAAACACCAAAATACCAATACAATGCACCAAAACTAGAAAGCCCCACCACAAACCATCGTTAAACCTCACATTCTGCAAGACTGTGTCATCAGCTAGGCAGCACACACTATATAAGAGCACTAAACGCAATACTGCCAAAAAAAGGAACAGAAGATAAACACAGAGCCTGCTCTCGACATCGAGAAACCTCTCTTCCCCAATGTCTTGTAACAGTGTGGAGATGTGTGGTATCTTGACTACTGCTTCCTTTTTTCTTTTAAATCACCTCTTTTGTGTACAAAATTTCCGGTTGCAGTTTGGAAAAAAGGAAATCTTATACAGTTTGCTGTGAACGTTTCCAAAAGGATTTGTGTCAGAGTGTCTTTCATTCAAATTGTGGCCATTGGGTTACTTTGGACAAGCTTGCTGCTTGGTATGTAGATTTCTTTTTCATTTAATACTGATTTATTCCATTGATATCTGACACCCTGGCATGACTGATACAAAATTTGGTATTTTTTAGAAATAACTTTGATTTAAAATTGCACCTGACCTACTGTTCTGCTCATTTAAGAGCAGAACAGTAGCAGAAATGTTTACCCCCAGCAGTAGCACAGAAATAATGCTTCCATATATATATATATATATATATATATATATATATATATATATATATATATGTATGTGTGTGTGTGTGTGTGTGTGTGTGTGTGTGTGTGTGTGTGTGTGTGTGTGTGTTACAGTGAATTTGCAAAAACAAGGGAGTTTATAAAATCGCTAAAAAATTTATTTTTAGTAAATTAGCGAAATTACTGTTTCGCTTGGGGCTTTTGCCCATTCACTAATTTTTTTTACAAAGGATTTTACAAAGTTACTGTTTGTTTGGATGACGTTTCTCGACAATTTTACTGCAAAGTGTTAAGGTAATTTACAAAGTTCAGAAATTACATTGTACAATACCAATACAGTCATTACTAAACTGATCATAATAATTACAACAATTCTTAGGATTAGGTTTATCTTCTCTATCCTACTGTCGCAGCTCTTCTTTCCCCCCGTTGTTTGTTGCTGCTGCTTCCAATGCGGGGGGTGTTGTTTCTACTTCTTGGTATAGTGAACATTGGAGTATCCTTTGTTGTTACTGTTGGTCTAGTATCTTCCGTTGTATCCCTCAGCCTAGTATCTTCTGTTGTGGTATCCGTTGGCCTAGTATTTTCTGTCGTGGTATCCGTTGGCCTAGTATCTTTTGTTGCTGTATCTGTACGATCTTTTCTCCTGGTAGTATAAACATTTTGGGGTAAGAACAATTCTAAGGGACACGACTCGCTAACTAAACCACTTAATCAAACGCAGTATATTCACAACTAAAGGGTATTAAATTACTAACATTACTAAAATATGACATAGCTTTAAAAGCAGCAACGATGCTGTCGCCCGGATAAAGAGAGACGATTGTGATGTTTTAACGGTATGAAGTCGTAATATTAGTAGCATGCAACGGTACATGGATGGTGACGTTTTGTTTTGTCCGGTCTGGATAATTAAAAGCGTGAGTACACAGCAGAAAAACAATATCTTCTTCAACCACAACACTAAAAAAGGCATGGCCTTGATAATACGCAGAGAAAACATGGGAAACGCGCCAAGAATAGAAGGTTTACAAACATGAACATTTCTTTAACTGCAAGACTGCTACAGTATCTCACATCTATATTTATTGGGTTGGGGGGGGGGGGAGGGAGGGAGAAAAATGTCCCCCCCCCTTTTTTTCAGTACGAGCGTATGTACACCACGTGTTGGTAATTACTCTGGGAGAGGCTGGCGAAAGAAACAGCAGAGCAGGCAAAAGACAACATCAGAAGGGGCAAAAGAGTTAGGCAAAAGAACAGCATAAAGGGCAGCAGAGGTGGGATTTTAAGTACAAAGAGAACTTTCGTTGGTTCGGTAGTAGTTGTCGTAGCTTCTTCTTTGGGTGTCACATATCTGGTTAAAACCATAGTAGGCTTGGTCTTTGCTCTACTGGCACTCAAAGAGCTTGTATTGGAAAAGCTGGCATTGTAGTAATTGGAAAAGTTAATTGCCACAAATAATCCTGGTCTTTGGCATGCCAGGTATAGTCCAGTCCCTGTACGTGACACTGGAATGTTACTCTGGTAGGATGGCTGCTGACTCCAGAATAAGTTTGGTCGAGTGTGAATCCATAGGTACTGTTTCTGACATAATCTTCCGATGTCCTTTTTGGGGTACTGGACAGTTCAGGGACTATCGGGGCGTGGGTTCGAGGGGGCTCAATGTACAGGTCGTGAATTTTAATAGTGCAGTATTGACATCTGTTTGCACTGACCCTACATCGACAACTCAGTATTACCCGCTGGCTCTCGATCTGTATTTTGCTGTTAAAATCGCAGTCGTGTTTTTTAGGATCAAGGGTGGCAGCGGTAAGCTCTTCTTTGGCAGTGGTAGAATTAACGGTGGTAACTTCGTTGGCAGTGGTAGGATTAACGGTGGTAACTTCTTCTTTGGCAGTGGTAGCATCAACGGTGGTAACTTCTTTGGCAGTGGTAGCATCAACGGTGGTAATTTCTTCTTTGGCAGTGGTAGGATTCACGGTGGTAACTTCGCTGGGTGTAATAGGATCAACGATGGTAACTTCTTTGGGTGTGGTAAAGTTTGCATTCTCTGAAAAGTCAATCGCCAGTAGGTAGTTTTTGTTTTGGGGACGCTTGGAGTAGTCCACTCCCCTGTGTTATACACTGAAATCTAACTCCTCCAGGAGGATGGCCGACTTCAGAGTAGTTTTGGTTAAGTGTGAATCTATACGTACTGTTTCTGACATATTCTACTGATGTCCGTGTTGGGGCAGTGGACAGTTTAGCGACTGTCCAGGGCCTGGCTTCCACGACGGGTTTGATGTACACTGCCTGGATTTCTTAGTGCAGTGTGGACACCTGTCCTTACTGATGGACATCGACAGATCATTGTCACCCGCTGGCTTTCCATATCTACATCGCCGCTACAATCGCAGTCGTCAACCGCCACTGTCGTAAAGAAGAAGAAAATAGCTAGTACAGTCATGCTCCCTAAGAATGACCCACTCGCTTTCCCGTTGAGAACTTTCATCGTTTCACTCTGCCGCTGGCCACTTGCCACCACTATTGAGAGCAGTTCACTGGGATAAAAAGGACGGGAGGGTAAAACACAGGGAGGAAAGAGTGTAAGAGATAGAAAAATCCGGGGGGGAGAAAATCCTTTTTCGTCCTTCACTCCTCCGTCCGACAATAAGTTCTACCCCCACTCCCTTTAGCCGTTTTCCTCCTCCTTTTTTTCTTTGTCAAGAGGTGGCATCGGCTTAGAATGCTTAGAATTTCTTTTTCCTTTATCAGGACGTGGCTTTTGCAGCACAATACCCCACACAAAACCTTATTGATATCATCGTCGTCTTCGTCGGGTGGTGGTGGTGGTGGTTGTGATTTTGTCTTTCAGCGCAGTTTTTGGCACATCAACGTTTTTACGCAAAGGTTTTGCCTTCTTCGTGATTTTTTTTAGAACTTCTGGACTAAGCACCTCGCCCACATTTCAAACCAGAAAGCTTTTATTAACTTATAGGGGGGGAGGGGGGGGACAAAAACAAGACGGAAGGGGGAAGAATAAATCGGAATAGCGAGAGGAAGGGAAAAAATCTTATAAATGTTTCAGTTCGTGTGTGTTAAGCACATTTCTCTTGCCGACCAAGGAACTAACCATGCCCGGCTACGCCCCCACCAGCCCCCGGTATGTGACAAACGACGACGACGAGGATACTATAATGTTGGAACTGCCACCTGCCTCCGCAAACCCCCCCCAGGCTTTGGAAGAGGTATCCCAGCGCGTCGCTATGGCCTACTACATCTGGGACAACATCGATCCTCCCGACGGACTGGACAGCGAGGCTGTTATTACCAGGATGCAGGCGAAGTGCCAAGAGAACTCTTTGGTTTTATCCCCTCTGTTTACCCAGATGTGCAGAACCAGTATCTGTGACATATGTTATAACGTCTACGATGACGGTTCCCATTACCCCATGGCCATGGATCCTTGCAACCATGTTATGTGTTACACCTGTTGCCGACGCATTATGGGCGAAGCGGTTGACCAGTGTCCTGTATGCCGGACTCTGCCTACCAACATCGTAAATGTGCAGACTACGGCCAGCGTGATGCGCACCTTGCTGGAGGAGGAAGAAAAAAAAATCTTGAGCAACAACTCCAACAAAAAACAAACCCAGGAATCGCTAACGTTTTTAAGAACTTCCTCCTCAATCGCCTGGAACTAGCAAGGTGTCAACAGATGGGCTTTTTGGAGATGGCCTGCAATGCGGCTAAAGAAGAGTTTGACCTACGCACTGAAATTCGCTCCATGCTGGTGAAGGAGGAATTCAATCGCCTGAGCCACGAAATCGCCGCGTCCTTTGAAGATCTGTTAGGAATGGATAACGCGACTCTCCTGCGAGAAGCGCAGGAGATTTTGAAGCGCATTGGTGCAAAAGACTTCTTTCACAAGTCCATTCCTGACATTTTACCCGACTTCAATCAAGCAAATGCCATTATGAACCGCATGGTTCAAGGCAGCTTGCTGGACGATGCTGCTGCCATGGCCACGAGAGAAAAAATATATGGGCTCGGATCTGCCTGAAGGATGTGAGATGTTCAATCTGCATCACTTCAGCCCAACTTCTACAAGGTCCTTGTCGGAGCTACCCGAAGGTGTTGTGCAACGGATTGTGCAGAATATCTATACCCTGAACAGGGCGGCTTCGCGTAAAGTAAAGAGAAACACCCGTCGCCCTGCTCGCCCCAAGTCCGCAACCAGCCACTAATTATTTTGTCTTATGACACTACTTTATATAGTTTTACTCGGTGTAGCGAGTCATGGATCCAGACACCATATTAGAGAATGAATAATGGAGTTTATTTCTTCATGTGACACTTTCTGCCACCCCAAACTGGATTACTAAACCAGGACTGCTGTTTACAAGGTGAGGTAGGCTACCCTTGCAAGAGGGTTAATGTTGCTTACTTGCTTGCTTGCAAAGTGTTTATGTTATAAAACACAATAAAATTGGAAATGTTACTAAGGTTGTTGTTTTAGTTGACAACTTGTGTGTGTGACTATGTGTGTCAGAGAAAAAAGAGAGACAGACAGACAGAGAGAGAAAGAGAGAGAGAGAGAGATAGCGAGACGTATGATATATACCATGCAAGAGCGAAAGAAAAGAGAAGAGAATATAACATGTTATACTATAAGATAGAAAGACTTTTGTATCTTGTGTGTGAAAGAGAGAAAGAGAGAGAGAAAGAAAGAGAGAGGGAGAAAAAAAGAGACTTTACCCTTTTTGGGGCTTGTATATGTTAATAAAAATGAATTAAGAATGTTTAAAAAAAAAAAAGCGAGTGTGTGTGTACGTACACACAGAGTCTCTTTGTGTCTTTGTTCTCTCTCTGTCTATTTCTTTGCTCTAAAATACAGGTCATTCTGACTCTCTCTCTCTCCTCTTTTTTTACATACATTGTATATTATACACGCACCCTGACGCGCGCGCGTAGAGAGAGAGAGAGAGAGAGAGAGAGAGAGAGAGAGAGAGAGAGAGAGAGCTGTCCTTTTTTCTCTTCTGCTCATTTTTAACGCTTCAATTCTCATGTGTTGATGACACTTCATATAGAGCTACTGCATTGCGTGGTTTACAGTTAAGGCTGGTTTTATTGCTTCACCGAGTATTTCATACACTGCTACTGCACATTGTTGCTTGGTTTAGAATGGAAATATATATTTAAGCGTTTTTAAAAACAAAGAGAAAGCAATGACAAACGCACAGGATGTCATTATACTTTGTAACTCGGCGTATGACAGAACCAAAAAGGCTCCGCGACTCGCATACCCAAGGTTATTCTGGGTTAAGCAACAACCATTTTGTAAAAAGACAGTTTATTATTAAGTACATTTCGTACGAGTATGGGCATAGTATTTGGGAAGTAACTCCAGACAATGACTTTATTATTACAAACGGCTATTCGTACCAAACAAGAATGTACAGATTTCGTTACGTGTGTCCCAACGACCAAACAGTCTTTGACGAAAGGCTCAGGGTGGCTGTGGAGAGGGGTTTCCAGAACCAGTTGGAAAAGACCTACCATGCCAAGCCCATAGCAGACCATGAATCCTACAAGCACACCTTAGGCACAATCCAACAAGGGGAGGAGTACACTGACCCTCTGTACGCCCTTGATTACGAAAACGATGTCACAGAGGTGTTTGACAATGCCACAAAACAAAGTAACCTGGAGGATCAGCACGTTTTTCTAGTAAGGGGGACAGCAGGTATGTCACTGGGGATTCTAAACACTCAGAAATTAAACTAACACTAAACGAAGCCAACAAAGCCCGACAGCTAGCCAATCTGTTTGGAACCACCGATGAATTTACTCCCCACGCCATACACAGAGTCCTTAAAGGCTCTTCAGCGCCTCCTGAGGACGAAACCCTACCTACTGTGTCTGCTGAGAGACTTGAAACCCTGACAAAGGATGCTACGTTGGATGCAGGTAAAATAGCAGCTAGTATTCAATTTTTACCTGAGCAACTGCTCCAGTATACAGGAATAAAACAATCTCGTGATTTTTTAGAATACGACTCGGAGTCCGACTCCGACTCCGATACGTATATATCACATTGGTACAGAGAGACAGTATAACAGTGCACGTAGAGAGAGAGAGGTTTTCCCAGTGCACACACACACACACACACACACACACACACACACACACACACACACACACACACACACACACACACACACACACACACACACACACCACTGTCTCTTAACGTGCTTCCGTAAGATAATTGGCGGCAATGAGAGGCTGCGCCAGCGATAACAGAGACTGGCGTCCGTGGATGCGTTGGGAGAATCCACAGTCGGATGGGCAATGTGTTGGGAATATATGTCTTAGCGTTCAGGCGTTGGGATGTGCTAATATGTAAGTACTATGTGTGAGTGGAGAGAGAGAGAGAGAGAGAGAGAGAGAGAGAGAGAGAGAGAGAGAAGAAAAAGAGACAGAGAGAGGACAATAGTTTGACAGACAGACAGCCAGACAGCCAGACTAGGCAGCCTTCAGCACACACACACACACACACACGCGCGCGCGCGCGCGCACGCACTGACAGATCCAGCAGAGAGAGACAGAGAGACAATAGGCAGCCTTCGGCGCACGCACATGCCACACACATACGCAGCAGACATCACACACACGATACGAGTTGTCAATTCTTCATTTTTATATGTTGTTCAATTTGTTTCAAATATATATATATATACATTCTCAAATAACGTGTTTCTCTGCACACACACACTCATTTTGCACACATGCGCATGTATACACACGCAGACACGCGTATAATAATACACACGCACACACAAGACAAGCATATACATTCTCATAACAACATGTTCTCTCTCCCAGTACCGGAAGTGACCGGAAGCCACCGGAAGCGACCGACAGTGCAGTAGCCGCTCTGTGCACCACTGACGGCCCCCCTCTCTCTCTCTTCCCTCCCTCCCCCCCCCCTCTCTCTCTCCCTCCCTCTCTCTCTCTCTCTTTTCAGCAACATATACAACGCATCATGCATCTGTACATGGTAGTGATCTATACGTGTATACGTACAGACACTCACACATACGCGCGAGCAGACACACATTCATACACACACGCACGCTCACGCACACACGCTCACGCAGACGCATATACACGCGCAGACATCTTTAATACAATATCTCTTACATAGCATACACATACAACATCTCTTAAACAACATTCGTACACACACACCTCTATGTCTCTCTCTCTCCCAGCAACATCCCTATCTTGGGGGATGGTGGTAACTGCGCATGTGATCAATGTACCGCTCCATATAATAATCCACACCCCTGGCGTATGTGACCTCTCCTTGCAGTTCAAGTGGCAATTCATCACAAGGGAGGTGCCAGTTAGCAACAAACACCTTCAAACATTTTTGTTGCAAGGGCGCTAGCGATGTAACCAAATCCCCTCTCAATGAGGGTGACCTCAGTTTCCTCGTGGTTATCCACGTATCCTGCCCAAGCTGGAAATATCCTCTCCCATTCAACCGGGGATAATGTATTAAAAATATCGTTTACCTCAGGGGTTATTCGTATGAATTCAAACATACCGTTTCCAAAGGGTGTGGTCCGAAGCCGCGCGAATTTCAGAGTTATCCCATCACAGTCCAACCAGGTTCGAATCTGTGGGAGATAGTCCCCGAATATGTGAAAGAGGAGGTCTTGGTTCCGGCTGAGGTTCCTCTTGTGAAGGAGGAACTCAATCAGGATCATCCCACTCGAAGCCCATGTTCCAGCGAGCGTCATCATTATTTTGTGGAAGATGGGCCATAATCTCTGTCTTTCGCCCTCTTTCTTTCGCGAGAGAAAAGAAAGACAGAGAGAAAGAGACAGAGAGAGAGAGAGACAAACAGACAGACAGAGAGAGAAATAGACAGACAGACAGACAGACAGACAGACAAAGAGCCAGACAGACATGCATTTTTCTTGCTTTCTTTCACGCCCTCTCTATTAAGATGTGTATATACAATGTCTTTTTACAGTGTTCTACACCATAGAGAACGTTGCCTCTTTTCAGACCTGGCTTTAGTTCTCTAAACTATCAAATGACTCTATATACACATGTAGAGAGTTCCGCAACAGACAGAACTCTGTCTCTACCTTGACGTGTCCTTCGTTCTTGAGACCATCAAATCACTGTACAACACACAGAACGCTGTCTCTTCCCTTGACGTCTCTTCCCTTGACCTGTCTTTCGTGCTCTTGATCATAAACCACTCCATCAACACAGGTTAGTTAGTTAGTTATAATATTGCTTTCTCTAGACCATCAAATACTCTATATACACATGTACAAAGTTCTAGAACACACAGAACGCTGTCTCTTCCTTGACGTGTTTTTCGTACAGGTTAGTTTAGTTAGATAATGTTTCTTATAGCCCAGCCAACCGCAAAGGGCCACATCAAGGCTGTCATTACGTTAAAATTAACCCACAAGTCAGTCATTCACACAGTTCTTTAAAATACATCCGATGAAAGATGTTAATTTCTTTCAGTAACTCGCAGATCGTGTCAGGTGGAACGTCTCTGAACACAGGTTTAAAGTTATATACCATAGAGAATATTGTCTTTTCTTCGCCCAGCTTTTTTCTTCGCTTGGTCAGCAATCACCCTACAAACACATGTACACAGTTCTGCCACATGTAGACTATGTCCTACAAACATGTATCCGGTTCTGCCACATGTAGACTGTGTCCTACAAACACATGTATTCAGTTCTGCCACATGTAGACCGTGTCCTACAAACACATGTATCCAGTTCTGCCACATGTAGACCGTGTCCTACAAACACAGTCTGGCAATCCAGTTCGCAGTCGCACTGTGGCACAGTTTGTGGGCAAACGCTGGTACCCCCTTCTCCCCCTCCCCCCTTCCCCCACCAAGACACGCACACACACACACAAGAAGTCTTTACGTCCGCTACAAACAGGATGTCTCCAGGAGGAGGACGCGGAGTCAATGGCGGGTTGTGGGTAGGAGGAGAGCAACAGGATAATAGTTTGCACAGAAGAATAGACCGATGGCTCCGATGACCTGTGTACAGATAATAACCTCTGTTGAGCAGATTGTAAGTTCGCATGGGCGTTGTCCCTCGTCACGCTTAATGTCGTCAGTCTATACACCCACCACCTTTTTTTTAAAATTCTAAATCTTGCATGACGCTTATTGGACATGTACTGAATATATGCACATCAATTTTTCATTCAGCTGCAATTTCCCGAGCTGGAATGTAAAATTGCTTGTTTGCACAGAAGAATCCTTTTAGCGCAGAGTGTAGAGTCTGTCCACTGAAGTTTGAAACCAATTCTAAAGAGCTTTATTGTACACCTGTAATAAAGTACTATACCGAATCCTATTTTCGTACATCGTTTCTAATCTATTAAATTTTTCTTGTTCTGCATCTAAAAACCTATGATACAGCGCGGAGTTACTGACCGTGGAATCTATGCTAGAAGGATGTGCTGATGAAGGCGGTTGTAGCTGAGCTGGTGCGGAGGGGTTTGGTTGGAGCGGGGTTGGTGCGGGGAACGGTGCAGGAATGGAAGGCTGCTGCCAAGGCAGTTGGGATGAGGGTTGTTGGGCCGGGAGTTGGGAAGGGTGCAGAGGAAACAGGGGGCAGCCTGCTGCAAGGGTTGCACCAGGGTCAGGTGTTGGGCCCATGCAGAGTTCAGAGGCTGCTCCCGGGGGGGGGGGGGGGGGGGGGGGGGGGGCTGCACCTGGGGTGCGAAGGGGGGGGGGGGGGGGGGCTGGCAGGAGGGCTGCACCACGTGGGGGAGAGGCAACGGTGCAGGGGGGCAGCGACCCTGGCAGTGTGGCCTGCTGTTGGGCACATAGTGGAGGCTGCCCCTGTACAGCAGAGGGGGCAGTCGGCCAGGGTCCGGAGAGGGGAGACAGCGGTTTAGGGGGCAGCGACCCTGGCAGCGTGGTCTGCTGTTGGGCAGAGAGGGCAGCCTGCCAGGGCTCGGCAAGGGGAGGTAGATGGGCCGATGCAGAGGGTAGTTGCTGCGCCTGGGCCAGTGCGGAAGGGGCGGCCAGCAATGTAGAGGACCGTCTCGGCGTAAAGTTGCACCCAGTCTATTACAGAATGCACAACCGTGTATTCGGGGGACTTTAGGAAAGCATGTAGAGCGAACTGACCTCCGTAGTAAAAGTACATTCCCACCCTCCCCCAGTTCATACCATCCCGAAAAAGCTCGTCTGCCACACGCTGGAAACTCTGAAATGTTGTTTCACTCAAATTCATTTGTTGTTTTCAAAGTATTTGCGTTCTATGTTGTCACAAAGGCGTCTCGTGGCGGTTTGAACTTCACTGCAACGTAGTCTTTCTTTGGCCAAGAAATCCCTTTTTTTTTTTCAAATAATACCAAATGTAATCTTCAGCCACAGACCTCATGGAACTCATTGTGAGTCAGTTAAAAAAAAAAAAGATATTGTGACTTTGACCACGCGACTGAAGGCAATAAATACATAGACGTGGCAAGTCTGTTAGTCCTCTTGCCTCGCTCTCTCTGTGTTTTGTACAGTCCAGTCAGGGAAGGGAACACAAACTAGGGAAGGGAAAATTGGAGGATTGCGGAAGGTGAAAAATGAGGGGAGGGAATTTTTTTTCGGGGGGGGGGGGGGGGGGGGGGGGGGGCAAAGGAACACACCACAGGGACAGAGGTTTGTGTACTTGCGCGTCTTTGTTGTTATCATCATCATCATCATCCGTTGCTTGTTGCTAATTAAAGGGAAAGAAAGAAGAGGAAGGGAAAACAAGACCACACAAATCATATATACTGGCAGCGTGTAGTCAGTCGTTAGCGTTTCAACATACTTCAGTCAGTGATTTTTCTGTTTCGCTGTGGTGTTTTTGCCTTTTGAGAGGTAAGCTCATTGTTTTTCTGTTCCTCCTTCCACTAATCCGATGGAATAGCTAGTTATTTAGTTATTTGAAGTAATTTGATTACTGTGATGCCAACTGCTACTGTTCTTTCTTGCGCTCTGTTGTTTATGTACCTTTGTTGTGTGTTACACACACATACACACACACACACACACACACACACACACACACACACACACACACACACACACACACACACACACACAGTCTCTTTAAACACATAATTCCGTCTGTTCAGAAAGCTTACGGAGAACAGAGAGAGCATCTAGCCATGGGGAGTAATTTTCCTCTACTGTATCCGCTTCGTTAAAGTTAAGGACCGGGAACGTGTTAACCTGAAACAGGGTGGCGGGCACGACAGAACCGAGTTTGACCAGTTCCTGGTTGATGCTAAAGCCAACACGGAACGGTACATTAAAAGCGTCCAGCCCAATCCCGGAAAGAACTCGTACACGTTGGATCCAATATCTATACCCGCCGAAGCCGACCACGTGTGCGTGGGTACCGACGCCTGCGACACCAGAAATTACCTGCCCATGACAGTACAATTTACATGTTGGGATAAAAATCAGACGATGGAAAGAGAACACTGTTGCTTCAAATACATAGGCGTTAGTGAAAGGAACAGGTTCATGCTGCCAATCCCCAGAGACGGGGTAAATAGGATGTTTTTTTTTACTATCAGCTGGAACCCAATGAGGCGCTACACAGTCATTAGTGAAGTTTTACGACTGAGCCAAATGTAACCCCGCTCCCCCCCCCCCCCCCCCCCCCCCCCCCAACCCCCCCAAAAACAAAACAAAACAAAACAAAACAAAAAAAAAAACAACACAAAAAAAAACCCCAAAAACGATGTTTACCGTCACAGAGTTTTGCAAAAGGCTTGTGAAGAAAGACACTTTTTTTAATAAACGTTAGTAAGATTAAACCCGTGTACGAAAACGTTCATCGAGACCTATGGGAAAAGGCGACTAAGCGAATGACTCATGAACATATCCGTATGGTTTGTTTGGCCCTTAACACGGGAATCGATTTTGACTGCCCAACGCACGTTCGACGGCTAAATAGATACGTTAAGTATTTATTGTTGAGGCGGGTTTTAACGGACAGAAAACCATTCTATATCATAGACCTGTGTCGATCATCACAACATTGACACGGTTGATTTTATGAAATGGTATACGTACGAAACGCGTTTTTGGAAAGAGTTTAACCGGGGCAATTGGTTCTACATTCAGATCAGTGGACAAGTCTTTATAACCGTTATGGACTGGATGATGTTTTTATGCGATGGAAACCACCACCAACTGGAATAGAGCCGTAGCCCTGATAGAAAATGCGTACCTCAAGAAAAGCACCGTTATGATGTTGGTGCATAAGTTAGTGGCCATTAGACACTACGACGTTTTGTTACGGTTATACCACTCGCCAAGCGCGCACAAACTAATCGATTGGCGGACAACGTTTATGAAGTGTTGTAAGCGAGTGTTACCCCATCGTACAGAAGAAGAACAATTCATGGAAACTGGTTTATATTTTAAACCAATAACCATTCGTAATTTTAACAGTGAAGCAGAATGGTTTAAACGCCTGCTAATGAGAACGTCTATGTTTTCGTCCAAACAAGATGGTATCGTCAAGGCAACAGTGCCTACGCTACAGGAAAGTTGCCGAACCGCCATTCTTCGATCGCTTCAAGGATCGACCATACAACAAAGAGAATCCGCTATTGACAAATGTATAGACAATGACGTTATGCGTTCCTTTTTGAAATTGAAGTGCTAGAGATGATTGTGCTTCAAACACGGCGAACATGCTACTTTTTGGTTCTTTCCTCTCTGCTACCACATCATCATCATCCTCACTCCTGCAGCCGTCACTCTCGTCAACATTGCAGCCAACAAGCCCCCAAGACCCCGGTAATTTAGTCTAAACGGCATTTTTGTTGGGTTCTTTTATCTTTTTTTGTGTGTCTGTGTTGTTTCACTCTCTCTCTCTCTCTCTCTCTCTCTCTCTCTCTCTCTCTCTCATTATTATTGCAATGTTAGCGTTCTCCTATTTACTGGTTAGGCTTCCGTTTGAGCTTTATTGATTTTCTTCTTCTTCTTCTTTCTTCTTCTTCTTCTATTTTTCTTCTTCTTCTTCTTCTTTTTCTATCGCACCCATTGGTTTGACTGAGATTTGAGCTGCACACACAGAAAAAGACGCTGTTTCGTAGCGTCTTTTGGTTTCTGTGTTCCTGGCGCTTATTCTTTTTCTTTAGACCAACAGACTTATTTCTGGTGTGTTGTGTATTATGTTTTTGTCTGCTGTCTGTTTGTCGTATAGATGGCGGCCAGTACCTCTAACGCAACACCTGCGATCACACTGTACGCCGATTTTGCCATACCGCCAAACCTAGCCCATCTCTACAACTCACGCGCCAGCACTGATGAAAGAGCCGCCAGTGATGCAAGGGCCGGCAGTGACGGAAGGGCCGGCAGCGACGGAGGGGCCGGCGACGGAAGAGCCGGCAAAGAAAAAAAAAAAAGGTGACCATCGTGGAGAGCGAGGCAACCCGCCTCGCTGAAGAAAATGCGCGTGTAAGCGCACAGGTGACAGCCCTGCAAACAAAATTAAACGGCAGCCTTTTTGCGGGCAGTCTCCAGAGGATTGAAGTAACCCGTCTTCAATCAGAAAAAACGTCTTTTTGAAGACACACTTAGAGGAGATGAAAAAGTATGCGAACTTTCTGTTGTCTGTGTGTGTGTGTGAAGGTGTATCCACAGTTTTCCATACTCTCCCCTGTTTAACTTTTGCGTGTGTGTGTGTGTGTGTGTGTGTGTGTGCAATGGTTTCTCATTTTTTCTATTCCTTCTCCTGGTTAACCATATTGTCCCTTCCCCAATTTATATAAAGTTTCCCTGGTTAACCATATTGTCCCTTCCCCCATTTTTTATAAATGTCTGCACCGTGCTATGACTTATAATATATTGGGTCCTGAAACTACCACAGAGATCTGCGATGACATGACAGAAGATGGAGCTTATGTGGTGTTTGACTGGGACAATACTCTGAAGCTTTACAACAAGGAGACCGACAGCTGTCCTGCCGAGTGTCCAAGCAGTTCTTGTTGCACCTGAAACATAACCGCCGCTGCAAGTTTGTACATCATTAGCGCCATAAGGCCGTCGGCCCTGAACTTGGACACTTTGCTGTTGGAAGTGGACAGACTGGGACTAACTGACGTGTTCACATCGGGCGCGTCCGATGATACGCAGACAGACAAAGTGGTGAATTCTGAATACGCATACAGGGGTAATGTAATTGTTTGTGGCTATGATAAAGTGGAAACATTTATGAAATTGTCATCGTTTAATTCTGCAAGGGGGGATAAAGTGAACTTTTTTGATGAGGAGGAGTGGAACATTAACAACTTCAGTGTATTGGTGCCCAATAGTAAATGTTATCTTTGTACATAAACGTTTATTTTTTTGTGCTACACACGGGCTAAGCAACCATGTGTATACAGGATAAACTTGCAACCGCGGATTATGTTGTCCGTGTGCTACACCAAGGTGTAAAAAGCAGTGCTCTTTGCACTGATAGTGGTGAAATACTGTGCTCTGTCTTAGTTTGTGTGCTTCAAACTACTGAGCTGTTTTTTTTCGTGATAATTGTGCTTGAAACACAACGCAGATGCTACTTGTAGTCCTCCCCTTCTTGTATGTTGTGTAATCTTATTCTGCCAGCATTTGCCAGACGTTTACGTAGTTGTCTCTATCTGTCTGGTCAGGCTGACACTGGTCAGGCTGACACGAAACCGGAAAATAACAACAGTAAACACTTCAGCACAAACACTTATGCACCTCTGACTATTTGGGGCAAACTGCTCCAACGACTTACAGTTGTTGTGGTTGTCCACACGCTGCATATATGTCATTTATGTCATTTGGCTATATTTGTGTTCTATTGATTTGTTTTGTGAACAGATTTGTGAACAGATTGTTTTGTGATTTGTGATTAATTTACTGCACATAAAGAGTTCACTAAAAAAAACGAATAATCGGCTAAATGCTGCGAACGTTAGCATTTCCTTTAGGCGGGAGACTCGCTTAATGACCCGCGTTAAGTGAGGCTTTCCCGTCGTCGTCTGCTATGGTATTGCGTCATGGAGTCGAAACAGCAGCGTCCTGCCCCTGTAGAAGCCGTACTTTTCTTAAATGAATTTTCAACAGATCTTGTTCTTTCAACATATGAATACCTTTCAAAAAGTAAAGGTGGAGTTACTGCGGCTTCTCTGTTGACGTTCCTGTTGGAGAAAAAGACGTTGGAGAAAAAGACCGCCGCTTGTGAGAAAAAAAACTGTTGGAGAAAAAGACCGCCGCTTGTTTTACAGACAAGCAGAGAGAAAAAACAGAAGACAAAAAAACAAGCCGTTACTTAGAAGGATACAGGCATTAAAGATTGAAAACCAGCTTTTAAAGAAACGCAGTCTTTGTCGACTGTGTCAACAGAGACCCGTTAATTTAACGCTTCTTCCTTGTGGTCATTTTTTGTACTGTGAGACTTGTGGCAAGTCCCTAGACGTTTGCCTTTATTGTAAAAAAAAAAAACGATTTGGGGCGACGTACGAACGTTCCTATCATGATTTTACGTGTTGTTTTTTTTTTTTGTGAAGACAATGTTTTTGATGCCTTTTGTTGCTGCACATGCCTTTTGACATAATAATACTGATGATGAAGCAGTGCTAGAGTTAAAGAAAGAATGTTTTTGCTGATACTTTTGTTGTACATAAGTTTTTGTTTTGCGTATGTGTTAATTTTTTGCTGTACATACCTTTTGATTCACACTATGGTGCGATTTACGCACGACAGTTTGAAAGATGACAGTGAAGAAGCTGTCATGAACAAGCAGTGCTATTGTGTTGAAAAAAAAAAAAAAAAAAAAAAAAAATATGCTAACTGAATGTTAAAATGTGTCATAACTGCATGATGATGATAAAGCTGTAACGTTGCTAGTCTGTTCCGTCTGTCTGTCTCTCAAACAAATAACAAGCGTCTGTCTACTTGTCTGTCTGTCTGTCTGTCTGTTCTTTCCTTCCGCCAGCTAACATCAATTGCTAATTTAAATGTTGTTCAATAATACAACACTAAAAGACAAAACGTTATGGAGTAACCACCCTTTGTTTTCTTATGATGATGATTTTACCACTTGTTTGACAATATTCATAATACTTATCATACTTTTCATCATAATTATGTACCACTTGTTTCATGACGTGTTATGATACTTATTATGGTGCGATTTACGTACAACAACTTAGATGATGATAGTAATGATGAAGCAACAATCTTTAAATTGTTTGTTTTTCTTTGTTTCTGCTTTTTGTTTCTGCCTTTGAGCGCATGCCTCTTTTCGTTAAGAGTGGCGGTGTACCGCTCTGCGTTTGTTTTTGGTTTTTGCAGCGTTTTTATTTTCTGGCTAATGGCTTTCTCTGCGCTGGTGTTTGTCTCTTTAATGTAAAAAAAAAAAGTAATTCTCTCTCTCTCTCTCTCTCTCTCTCTCTCTCTCTCTCTGTGTGTGTGTGTGTGTGTGTGTGTGTGTGTGTGTGTGTGTGTGTCTGTCTGTCTGTCTGTCTGTCTGCGCGTGCTTACCTATGGATGTTTATCAGAGTGAATGAAACACTATGCTACTTTGCATTGCATACGCTGTGCTATTGCAAAAAAAAGTAATAAATTCACATGTAAAACTTTACTATGTGTTGGGTCTTCTCTTTTGCGGCTGTCTGTCTGTTGGTCTGTTTTGTCTCTCTCTCTCTCTCTCTCTCTCTCTCTCTCTCTCTCTCTCTCTCTCTCTCTCTCTCTCTCTCTCTCTCTCTCTCTCCATCTCTCCTCCATCTCTCTCTCTCTCTCCATCTCTCTCTCTCTCTCTCTCTCTCCATCTCTCTCTCTCTCCATCTGTGTGTGTGTGTGTGTGTGTGTGTGTATGTGTGTGTGTGTGTGTGTGTGTGTGTGTGTATGACTGACTTGTCTGTCTGGCTGTCTGTGTATGTGTGTGAGCAAGACTGAAACACGCAAATAAAAATGCCACCATCTACCATCGCTGATGAGGATCATTAGGCACGCCGCCGTGCAACAGTTCGTTCGGCGCTTAGATGGGAAGGGAAAGATAAAGCCTGGGAAAGGAAAGTCAAGTGGCGCACTCGATGGGAAGGGAAAGTTAAGAGAAAGTCGAGTGCGTCACTTGATGGGGAAGGAAAGATAAAGCCTGGGAAGGGAAAGTTGAGTGCACCACTAGATGGGGAGGGAAAGATAAAGCCTGGGAAGGGAAAGTTGAGTGGCGCCACTTGATGGGAAGGAAAGATAAAAGCCAGGGAAGGAAAAGTCGAGTGCCCCACTTTGATGGGAAGGGAAAGATTAAAAGTACGGGGAAGGAAGGGAAAAATCAATGAAGAAAAAATATTAAAACCAACGACAGTTGTTATGAGTTGAAGAAACAAGACAGTCGTGTCTTCAAGAAAAAACTGGAGAAAGAAGAAGAAAAGACAAAGAAAGACAGTTGTTTCTGAATTTAATGCTAAAACGAAATGGAACCTCTGTGTCCTCATTCTCTTCTTCTTTTTCTCTCCTCCTCCTCCTTTTTCTTGTGTCTATTTCTTTGTGTTATGCTCTCTCTCTGGCTGTGTTTCTTTCTGTCCGTCTTTCTCTTACTCCGTCTCTGTCTCTCTCTCACTCTCTCTCTCTGTCTATTTCTCTGGCTTTATGTCTCTCTCTTTTTTACAACAAAAATGTGGTGGATTGTTTTTTTACACAGCAAAACAAACAGTCTGTCCGTCTGTAACTCCAAACTAGAAAACAATTTACAGCAAAACAAGCAAAATAAAGCAAAACAATTCTTTCCGATAGCCAAGCCATTCAGTTTGTCCGTTCTTTCTGTCTTCAAAACATAAACACAATAAAGCAAAGCAATTCTTCCAATAGCCAAGCCATTCAGTTGGTCCTTTATTTAAGTCTATCCGCCTGTCATAAACAGTGAGAAAACTTTTATAACTTTGTGGGGGGGGGGGGGGGGGGGGGGACCCAAAAACAAGCCAGAGAGGACGAAAAAATGAAGTTATAAAAGTTTGGTTTGTGGGAAAGTCCTCATTCTGGGAGTAAAATTATGCCCGGTTACGCCACCCGGTACGCGCAAAGGCAGAATCAAGCCACCATTCTTGACCAGCAAGATGCCCGCTACTTCCCCATCGTTGTCCGGTACGTGCAAAGGCAAGCCGATGTCCAGGACGTCCCTAGTGTTCCCCAGTACGCAACTGACAGTGATGGTGATAGTGATGCTGATTCCATGATTTTGGAACTGCCACCCGCAAACGCCGAGGCTTTGGAAGAACTCCGAGCGCGTCGCTATGGCCTACCACATCTGGGACGGCACCGACCCTCCCGACGGATTGGACAGCGAGGCCGTTATTACCAGGATGCAGGCAAAGTGCAAAAGACAATTCTTTTGGTTTTGTCCCCTCTGTTTACTGAGATGGGCAGAACCAGTACCTGCACCATATGTTCAACGTTTACGACGACGGCTCCCATTACCCCATGGCCATGATTCCTTGCAACCACGATGTGTGTTACACCTGTTGTCGGGCGTATTATGGGCGAAGTCGTCGATACGTGTCCCGTATGCCGGACTCTGCCTACCGACATGGTGAAAGTGCGGAGTACGGCCAGCGTGATGCGCACCTTGCTGGAGGAGGGAAGAGAAAAATCTGGACCTACAACTCCAACGAATTGTGCAGAACTTGAACAGAGCGGCTTCGCGTAATGCAAAGAGAAACACTCGTCGCTCTGCTCGTCCCAAGCCCGCAACCAGCCAATAATTTGTGCTTTTACACCAAGTTTATCCAAAAATGTTTTGTCTGCCTTAATAAACAGTCTGTCCTTCTGTCTGTTAGTTTGTTCAGACATAATAAACAGTCTGTCCGTCTGTCTGTTAGTTTTTGTTCAGACATAATGAACAGTCTGTCCGTCTGTCTGTTAGTTTGTTTAGACAGCAAAACATAACAAAAAGTAAGCAAACATTTACGTTTGTTCTCCATCCTTTCTGTCTGTTTGTCCATTGACAAACACCTGATAAATTCCTTCCCATAGTCAAGCCATTCAGTTTTTCCGTTCTTTCTGTCTTCTTCCTTTCTGTCTGTTCGTCCGTTGACAATCACCTGATAATATTTCCTTCCCATAGTCAAGCCATTCAGTTTTTCTGTTCTTTCTGTCTTCTTCCTTTCTGTCTGTTCGTCCGTTGACAAACACATGATAATTTCATTCCCATAGTCAAGCCATTCAGTTTTTCCGTTCTTTCTGTCTTTTTTTTTATATTCTGCTTACAAAATTAAAACAAACATACATAGCAACAAACATACATAGCAACTAACAGCAAAACAATAAAACAATATAATATGCCTTTCTTATTCAGCTTACATTATATTAAAACAAGCATACATAGCAGAACCGTTCTTCTTCTGTGTTTTCATTGTGATTTGTCTGTTTGTGTGTCTTTCCGCTGTTTGTTTTGTTTGCGTTCTGTTTCTTTTGTCTGTGTGTCTGTCTGTCTTTGTTTGTTGGTTAAAACATCCCCTAATAATCACCAGAAAAGCCAAAAAATCAGAGACTTCCTCCCTCAAAGCCTCGCGACCGCATTCTCTGCAGAAACTAGCTCTGCGAGAGGCGTCCAAGCATCTAGGGTGGGGTTCCGTCAGGGAGACGAACATTAACCGGTTACTAATCCCATAGAACCAGTACTTCGGGTTCGTCGTGCATTCGCTGAATATTCGTAACAACAAACTTGTTTCCCGTGTTTGTTTTGTAAATAAATGATGATGTTGCCACCAAGGAGAACGAGTCCTATGCATTGCAGGATGAGAATGATCACAGTCAGACGACTTGGTTCTTTGCACTTCTTGCCTTCAGTGCTTAAATTAGAAACTGTGATAGCAGAGATATTATTACTGAGGTGGTGAATGTGACAGGGATTGGATGGGTTGTTGTAATCAGGGGGTGTAACTGAATCCTGTGAATGTGGCAGGGAATGAATGGATTGTTGTAATCAGGGGGGGTATAACTGAACCCTGTAAACTCCAGTGTTCCTTAGTTTGGAAGCTGGCACTTTAGCCACAACCTGGTCAGTCAATGGGCTCCCCAGGGAGAAGCCAAACCCGGATATGCAGTCTGGCTTGTCCGCCCCCACTGAAGGCCAGTAGCATTGAAACACTTCTTCAGCCGCGTCGTTAAAGAGGTGTTTAACAATAATGCCTCGTCTTGTGTCTTTGACATTCACTGAGAGGGGCATCTGATAGCCACCTCTCCATTGTCCAGTCTGACTGTAGTTCCAGCACACAGCTGCAAAGAGTGTTCACCTTTGCGATCTTCTGTTGGTGTGAGAATAGAGCTGTTGCTAAGGTGGGTAAACAACACAGGGTTTCGATGGCTTTGCTGGATCGGGAGGGGGGGGGGGGATAACCTAACCTTGTACTCCCCCTTGTCCTTTCAGCATGGTCACAGGCACTTTGACCACGAGCTGGTTGGTTAATGGACTGTCCAGTTTGAAGCCAAAACTGGAAAAACAACAATCCGGTTTCTGTGCCTCCTCTGTTGGTCAGTGACACTCAAACACACAACAGTATTGTTTAAGTTGGTAACAGCGACGCTATGTCGCGTGTCCTTTACGTTCACTGAGAGGGGGCAGCTCACAGCGGCTTGGCCCTGTCTAGTGTCATTTTAGTTCCAATACACAGGTCCAAAGAGTAAGTAGGCCGCCCGAGTACTAGTACGATGACCAGCTTTGTCCAGATCATGATTAATGTTTTTTTTTTTTTTTTGCTCACTCTCCTCGTTTATATTTTTCTTCTCTAAGAATCTTGTTTTCCCTCCTCCCCCTATGATTGCTATAAAACTTGGGCCGGGAAGAATAACGTGCACTACCACCTCTTTGTTATTATGTGTATCTTGTCTAAAGATTAAGTTGTCTGTAAAACGGGAGTGTTTAAACAACGAATCCACTACGGGAAAGAGACGTTGTATTTACGTTGTGCTTGCGAACGCTAGCATTTCCTTTGGAGGGAGACTCGCTTAATGACCCGCGTTAAGTGAGGCTTTCCCGTCGTCTGCAATGGTATTGCGTCATGGAGTCGAAAACAGCAGCG
>JADBJO010016912.1:0-2500 GCA_016801955.1 Conus betulinus | reverse complement strand
GTAATCAGGGGGGTATAACTGAACCCCGTAAACTCCATTGTTCCTTAGTTTGGAAGCTGGCACTTTAGCCACAACCTGGTCAGTCAACGGGCTCCCCAGGGAGAAGCCCAACCCAGATAGGCAGTCTGGCTTGTCCGCCCCACTGAAGGCCAGTAGCATTGAAACACTTCTTCAGCCGCGTCGTTAAAGAGGTGTTTAACAATAATGCCTCGTCTTGTGTCTTTGACATTCACTGAGAGGGGACATCTGATAGCCACCTCTCCATTGTCCAGTCTGACTGTAGTTCCAGCACACAGCTGCAAAGAGTGTTCACCTTTGTGATCTTCTGTTGGTGTGAGAATAGAGCTGTTGCTAAGGTGGTAAACAACACAGGGATTCGATGGCTTTGTTGGATCGGGGGGGGGGGGGGGGGGGGGGGGGGGGGGGGGGGGGGGAGGATAACCTAACCTTGTACTCCCGCTTGTCCTTCAGCATGGTCACAGGCACTTTGACCACGAGCTGGTTGGTTAATGGACTGTCCAGTTTGAAGCCGAAACTGGAAAAACAATTCGGTTTCTGTGCCTCCTCTGTTGGCCAGTGACAAACACAACAGTATTGTTTAAGTTGGTAACAGCGACGCTAGTCGCGTGTCCTTTACGTTCACTGTGAGGGGGCAGCTCACAGTGGCTTGGCCCTTGTCTAGTGTCATTTTAGTTCCAATACACAGGTCCAAAGCGTAAATAGGCTACCCGAGTACCAGTACGATGACCAACTTTGTCCAGATCATGATTAATGTTGTTTTGTTTTTTGCTCGCTCTCCTCGTTATATTTTTCTTCTCTAAGAATCTTGTTTTCCCTCTCTCCCCCTACGATTGCTATAAAACTTGGGCCGGGAAGAATAACGTGCACTACCACCTCTTTGTTATGTGTATCCTGTCTAAAGATTAAGTTGTCTGTAAAACGGGAGTGTTTAATAACGAATCCACTACGGGAAAGAGACGTTGTATTTACACAAATATTACAAACACCTGTCTTGTCTCTGCTAAAAAACAACATTGTCTTTCTGTGTCTTGTCTTGTCTTTCTGCTTTCTTTCTGCTTGCTGCTTGCTGGCCTTGTCTTGTCTTGTCTTGATGTGTTGTCTTGTCTTGATGTGTTGTCTTGCTTGTCATTTGCATGTGTCTTCTAAACACCTCTTAAAAACCATTTGCATGTGATGTCTTGTCTTCTTTCTCTTTGTCTTCTTTCTCTTTGTCTTGTCTCTGTCTTTCCTGTCTTCTTGTCTTGTATTCTTGTCTTTCTGCTCACTCCTCCCCCTCCCGTCTTGTCTTCTTTCTGCCTTCCTTCTTGTCTTCTTGTCTGTGTCGTCTTGTCACCTGTCTTGTCTTGTCTTGTCTTCCGCTCACTCCCCCCCCCCCCCCCCCCCCCCCCTCCCTTGTGTCTTTGTCTTGTCTTGTCTTGTCTTGTCTTTCGTGTCTTCTTGTCTTCTTTTCTGCTTTGTCTTGTCTTGTCTTTCTGCTTCTGTATACACAAGCACTAAAACCATTTGTATGTGATGTCTGCTGTTTTTGTCTTCTCCCCCTCCCTGCTTCTCTATACACAAACACTAAAACCATTTGTATGTGATGTCCGCTGTTTTTGTGTCTTGTCTCTGCTAAACACAAAAACAAAGCATGTGAACACCTCTTAAAAAACATTTGCTTTGTCTTGTCTTTTCTTGTCTCTTTGTTCTCTGTCTTTCCGCTTTGTCTCTTGTCTTGTCTTTGTTCTTGTCTTCTCAGTGTCTTGTCTTGTCTTTCTTCTAAACACCTCTTAAAAACCATTTGCATGTGATGTCTTGTCTTCTTTCTCTTTGTCTTCTTTCTCTTTGTCTTGTCTCTGTCTTTTCTGTCTTCTTGTCTTGTATTCTTGTCTTTCTGCTCACTCCTCCCCCCCTCCCGTCTTGTCTTCTTTCTGTCTTCCTTCTTGTCTTCTTGTCTGTGTCGTCTTGTCTCCTGTCTTGTCTTGTCTTCCGCTCACACTCCCCCCTCCCTTGTCTCTTTGTCTTGTCTTGTCTTTCGTGTCTTCTTGTCTTCTTTCTGCTTTGTCTTGTCTTGTCTTTCTTCCCCTTTGTCATGAAACATGTCGGCCCCTTTGTCATGGGCCATACTGGTTCCTTTGTCTTGGGACATGTTGGTCCCTTTATCATGGACATGTTGGCCCCTTTGTCTCGGGACATGTTAGTCCCTTTATCATGGGACATGTTGGTTCCGTTGTCATGGGGCATGTTGGCCCCTTTGTCTTGGGGCATGTTGGTACCTTCGTCATGAGCCATGTCGTCCCTTTTCATTGGTCATGTCGGTACCTTTGTCATATGCATGTTGTGGTACCTTCGTCATGAGCCATGTCAGTCCCTTTTCATTGGTCATGTCGGTACCTTTGTCATGGGCATGTTGGTACCGTTGTCATGGGCATGTTGGTTCCGTTGTCATGAGCCATGCCGGTCCCTTTGTCATGGGCATGTTGGTTCCTTTGTCATGAGC
>JADBJO010016911.1:37500-39153 GCA_016801955.1 Conus betulinus | reverse complement strand
CATTCTTGTGAGAACGTAAGATTTGTTTTCGGTCTTTTCACTGGCTAAGACGTTAATCTCAATTAAAATCAATTGTTCTCTGTTTGAAAAAAAAAGAGTTCATATCAATATCGTTTATAAATCATTTTCACTTTGACGAGTAGACTTAATCCTAGTTGCTGTCCTATTTGAAACTGTATTAAGTGTAAAACTTGATGCAATATTTGCATAAGAAAAAATGTTCATATCATTATCGTATAAATCCATTTTACTTTGACGAGTATACTCATTCCTAGTTGCTGTCCTGTTTGAAAACTGTATTATGTGTAAAACTTGATGCAATATCTGCATAAGTTTTCGTTTTTTGACGTAATGTCCTCTACAAGTGTCCAAAACAATGCCTGTAGCTAATAGTTATATGATGATGAAATGTCAGTTTTGTTATGAAAAGATGAAGTGTTACGTAAAAAAAATCAAACGGATTTTACACTTAGGCTAACTGGGCATCATCGCGTTGGGAATAGATGCAAAGTCACAACAATGTCTACTATTCTGCCAAGTTTGGGTTCTGCAACCACGGGAGAGTTCCCATGAAAATTCCAGACCTGAAGTTTAGTACGGACACTCACATACACATAAAAATCGAGCAAAGGTGAGTAATGATACTCACTTTACTTATCTGCATTAGTTAACAAGGATTTATTCATTTTTTTGATTGTGTTGTTTAATGTGTCGCAAGCCAACGGTATGCACTGGAGACTATTCGCTTGAAGATGCTTAGGGATTGCTCTCGAAATTGTGATTGAATAGAGAGAGAATATAGAAGGAAGTTTCCTTTCATATACCCCTGTTTAAGAGGGAGGTAAGGCAAGTGGGAAGACAAGACGGGTGGAGAGGTGGGGGTGGGGTGGAGGTGGAGGTGGGGAAGTGGGGGGCGGGGGGGGGGGGTAGGGTCACTGCGCCCTGGATAGGTCTCATCCTTTATGAGCTGACAGTGTACTTAGCTCTGAAGACCGACAGGAGGGGTATGTACACAAAAGGTCAAAGTCAAGTTTCGGGGTCATGTAGTAACAACACTACCGTCTAACCAGACTGAAACCTTTTCTTAGGTTGGTTTGTTTCGCTTGCCTGTCAGTTTGTTTTGTTTTGTTCGTTCGTTTCCTTGAACACATTTTCTTTTTCAAATGCACACACACACACACACACACACACACACACACACAACACACACACACACACACACACACACACACACACACAAATCGATTTTATGTTACTGAATTAGACACAGCGCCATGATGACCGTGGAGAAAATGAAAACAAATCTGACCTGCGGACTGGTAAAATTCATTCCTGTGCTAGTTAGACGGCAAAAAGTATTTGGTGAGTTAAACCGCCCAGCAGGCAAAACAGAGGTGCACGTATGCAAACTGTGCACAAAAACAGCAACAACAACAAACTAACAAATTAATGCGAGGTAAACACACGCCGTATCACAATACGCCTGGGATGGCCAATGTATAAATAAGGTTCGTCTGTGCCAAGAATTTACCATTTTAACTCTGTGTGTGTGCGTGTGTGTGTGTGTGTGTGTGTGTGTGTGTGTGTGTGTGTGTGTGTGTGTGTGTGTGTGTCTGTGTGTGTGTTTATTTCGTGCCTTATCTACAGTTGTGG
>JADBJO010016911.1:17500-27500 GCA_016801955.1 Conus betulinus | reverse complement strand
GCTTGAGCGACAGGTTTATTGCATTGCAGTGTGCTGTACTGCCTCAGTATTAAACTGGGTTGAGTTGCAGTGTACCTCTATGCATAGCCTCATTTATGACCCATAGCAAAAACTTCCCTTCCTTCTCCCCCCATTTCGTCTCTCTCCCCCATTTTCCCATTAACCCGCCATCCCTCACCCCTTCACCCTCCCAGCCGGAATTCATTTTCGGTAATACGGTTTATCTGGTAGCATCAAAAACAGAAGAACCCTTTGATCCTGGAATCTGCACTTCTCACTCTGACAGCCCGACGATTTCTCATTAGGAGCTGGTGAACGCGCCCATAACATGAAGGTGACTGGACAGAAATCCAGCCCTGGACACAGATGGTCATTCCGGTAATACGTTTACGGACCTTTAAGCAGCCGGTGGATATATCCATGATGATTTTGTCATTCTTGTCGTTGTTACAATTGTATTACAACTACTTCACTTTTTTAGCAGAGCCTCTGACTAACTGACCCAGACTAAAAATGGAAAGTCAGTTTTGAAACTCATGGACCCAGTTTAATAAACAGAAAAAGTTAGAACTTGATACAAAATTAGCCACTGTAATGGTTGAAAGACTGCTTTAGTTTTATTATCAGCCTGCTAAAAAGAAAAAGTAAGAACTAACTTAGCCACTGTAATGGTTGAAAGACTACTTTAATAGCTATTAGCCTGCTAAAAAAAAAAAAAAAAAGTAAGCACAAACTTAGCCACTGTGATAGTTGAAAGACTTGTAGTAACAGCCTGCTTTTTCTCCTCTGCCAAGGGCGAGCTGAAATTAGTTACGACAATGTTCATTTACGAATCAAGTCAATAGAACTGATTAGAACTGATATCAGCCAGTCGAAGCAGATGATGCGGTGACCTTCCGCCATTCAAAAGTTTCTCATTTTGTAGTTGCGACCTCCGATTGTATTAAACACTAGCAGTGACTCATCATAATGGTCCGACATCAGTTGATTGATGTGATGAGACCTAGCGCATCTGGTCAAAGTACCAACCGTCATTTAAAAAAAAAAAAGAAAGGAAAGAAAAGGAAAAAAGCACCAATGGCGACGGCGCACCAACAGTACGACGCTCCGTGTCAGATCAGATCACTTACCCTAAAAGCTGAACGCTGCTTGATGTTAGAGAATGTTTTTCCTTGATGTGGAGAGAGATCTGAAGCTGCATGGATTGATGACGTGTTTTTGGTAGTTAACGTAATTACTGACACAAAGAGTTGCAAAAGGCCTGTTGGGCAGAATTGTGTCGGTACCAACGGGGCTTTGTTCGCCCCGCTTTGTCTTGTCATTGTACGTTCATCATTCACAGATGTTTTCATCATCCAGGTCCTTGGCAATCGTCAGATTTATTAACAAGTCATCGATTTTTTGTTTGTTTGTTTAAATGCATGTGTGACTCTCTTCGTAGGAATGCTTGATACACTGAACGGCACAAATGAAAGTTGACACTCTCGACCAGCGTCAGGATGATATAGCGGCTACGCAAGAACTTACAGGCATAACTCCCCCTTGTGCGTTCGACAGGGCTCGTAATTTTATGTCTCTGCAGATTCATGAAGACTTATTTTACACCTTGAGGGGACTCATGCACTGCCTAAAATATGCATCATCTCTAAAATTGTGTTACAACTTCTTCACTTTTTTTTAGCAGAGCTTCTGATCATTTTGATCGGCCTCAACTAACTGACCCAGATTGAAAATGGAAAGTCAGTTTTGAAACTGATGGGCCCAGTTTAACAGAAAGAAAAGTGAGAACTTGATACAAAATTTGCCACTGTAACGGTTGAAAGGCTACTTTAGTTGTTATCAGCCTGCTAAAAAGAAAAAATAAGAACTAACTTAGCCACTGTAATGGTTGAAAGACTACTTTAATAGCTATTAGCCTGCTTAAAAAAAAAAAAAGTAAGCACAAACTTAGCCACTGTGATAGTTGAAAGACTAGTAGTAACAGCCTGCTTTTTCTCCTCTGCCAAGGGCGAGCTGAAATTAGTTATGACAATGTTCATTTGCGAATCAAGTCAATAGAACTGATTAGAACTGATATCAGCCAGTCGAAGCAGATGATACGGTGACCTTCCGCCATTCAAAAGTTCTCATTTTTGTAGTTGCGACCTCCGATTGTATTAAACACTAGCAGTGACTCATCATAATGGTCCGACATCAGTTGATTGATGTGATGAGACCTAGCGCATCTGGTCAAAGTACCAACCGTCATTTAAAAAAAAAAAGAAAGGAAAGAAAAGGAAAAAACACCATGGCGACGGCGCACCAACAGTACGACGCTCTGTGTCAGATCAGATCACTTTACCCTAAAAGCTGAATGCTGCTTGATGTTAGAGAATGTTTTTCCTTGATGTGGAGAGATCTGAAGCTGCATGGATTGATGACGTGTTTTGTTTTGGTAGTTAACGTAATTACTGACACAAAGAGTTGCAAAAGGCCTGTTGGGCAGAATTGTGTCGGTACCAACGGGGCTTTGTTCGCCCCGCTTTGTCTTGTCATTGTACGTTCATCATTCACAGATGTTTTCATCATCCAGGTCCTTGGCAATCGTCAGATTTGTTAACAAGTCATCGATTTTTTGTTTTTTTGTTTAAATGCATGTGTGACTCTCTTCGTAGGAATGCTTGATACACTGAACGGCAAATGAAAGTTGACACTCTCGACCAGCGTCAGGATTGATAGCGGCTACGCTACGCAAGAACTTACAGGCATAACTCCCCTTGTGCGTTCGACAGGGCTCGTAATTTTATGTCTCTGCAGATTCATGAAGACTTATTTTACACCTTGAGGGACTCATGCACTGCCTAAGATATGCATCATCTATAACCCGGGCCGTGGCAAATCATTAAACGTACGGTACAAATTATTTACTGTTCATGATCAAAATTGAACTGAACTGGCAGAGAAGCTGGAGAGTTCACGAGGAAAAGTAGTGCCTGGATGAATTCTTTGTTAATTCACGTGAAGCTTTAAAGCAGGACTACGAAGGTTATGCGACGTGAGTTCTTGTCGTGGTTTTTGGAACAAGACATTGATGATGATGTTAACTTTTTATTGGGTCATCATTCAGTGTCTCTGGTTCTGCAAGTGCGTCAGATATAAAACCACTTAGCACAGACGCATACATCAAGCACAAAAACAACTTAATAGATAGATAGATAAATAGATAACCTGACAAGAGAGGATATGAGACACAGACTCCATTCCTCCTCTCCCGCCTCCAGACCTTTATGATATACGCTGAGAGAGAGAGAGAGAGAGAGAGAGAGAGAGAGAGAGAGAGAGAGAGAGGCCCAACGTTAACTTCGATGGTACAAAAGCTGAACGAAGATAAAGGCTAAACAAAGGCAGAATAACCAACCAGCCATGGTTCTTCTAGTTACAAATAATGCGCCAAAATCCGAACGATTATACATTCAAGAGAAGGGCAAGCCCACCAACCAACAAATCCTCTGGTCGCAAACAAAACGCAAAACTTTATTGTGGACCATTGTTAAAGAGAGAAACAAACTGATGAACGAACACTTATAATTACGAAACGAATAAAAAAACGAAAAAAAAAAAAAAAAACAACAACAGCGAAAACAAAAAGGGGGGGGGGGGGGGGGGGGGGGGGGATAGATATTGAAAAAGCAAAAACAAACGAACAACGAACAGTTTTTTGTTTTTTAATTTTATCTTAGTTAAAATTGTAATGCGAAACTGGTAATTAACTACTCCGAATTTCCCTACTGCAATTCTGTTTCCGCATCAGAACGAGATCCTACGAAGTAGGGCTTGCAAATGTGCGGTCTGGCCCCCTTCATGGGAACTGTAGACTTATTTTAGTTGTTCTGATAGCTGAGCACCCTCTCGTTGTCATGTACGTGTCATTTACGTCTGTCAGTGCAGCGACTGACTACTTCTTCAAAGATAATCCGAATCTGACAGTCTCTCCTCACAGGCCATTCTCGGAGCGATTTGTTTTTCTTTTATCGCCAGCCTCGTCCATCTAGTTGCAAAGTGAGGCGACTGCAGGCGGAAATCTAAACAAATCTTGAAAAAGTTATAGTAATGTATCCGGCAAATCTGAACAAACGAATCACAAGACAAAACACGACACGTTTCGACCTCATAGGTCTTCTTCAGGCGAGATCAACAACACTCAGGACAACGAAAAGGAAGAACGAGCAAATACCTGTAAAATTCGGCGCGAGACGGGTGTTGCTTATGTTTATCATGCCTGAAGAATACCTAAGAGGTCGAAACGCGATGTGTTTTGCCTTGTGAGTCGTTTGTTCGTGTTTGGCGGATACATTACTTAAAACTTTTCAAGACTCGTTCATCATTAAGTTCGCGATCTCGGCGATCTTGTCTTTGTTCTTAATTGCTCAATATTTTGGTTCGCGATTCAAGATCAGTGAGGTTTGCGGACCACGCCACGCCAAGCCGCTATTCGCGGTTAAAAAACAAACAAATAAACAAACAAACAAAAAAAAACGAACAGAAAAAAAGGAGAAAACATTATGTTCTGCGAACGGTTGGGATTCGCGCAGAGAAGAGAAACCATATGAAAGCTCTCCCATACTGAAAATCTATTTTTGTCAACTCTCCAGTGACTGGTTGTGGATAGTTGGCCTTGATCTCAACTGTCGTTTCGTAAATAAAAACATTTTCATTCAGTACGGCAGAAAACATCGAGTGCAAGTCCCGGTGAAAAATGAATTAGTTTCACTTCGCGTAAACAGGGTGCAGAAATATTCCTTGCAGCCATTGAAAACAGTTGCAAGTTCGGAACACCCAGTATATTTTTCAGCTGAGAACCAGCGTGCAGCATGCGTTCCCTCCCTTGAGAACTGATAGTCCAAACTTCCATTTCAGTTTTTAGTTTCCTTATAACCCATCCGAATATACAAAGCCTTTTAAGGCTTGTCCCCGGCAGGGAAAATGCCTTCTGTCACGAAAAGCCAGAATGTACACGTACACACTTGGTTATGAGATATACCAATTCAGAACATAGTAACTAAACTAGCTGAAGCAACTGAACAGTGCGGAAGGACTCCGCCATTCCGTATACTTTTATACCCCCCTGATTACAAACAAGCGTGAAAAGTTTCAAAGCATATAAAAAGGACCATACTAATCGGAAACAACAACAAAAAAAAAACAAAAAAAAACAAAAAAACAAATCAAAAAAACAAAAAAAAAACGAACAGACAACAAAAGAAAAGAAAAGAACAAAAAAGAAAAACAAAAGTGTATGTCAGTACATATGGCATATTTTCTAATCTACGGGACACTACAGAAAGGCCTGTGTAAAAGGAAACAATTTTTTAGAAAAATAAAACCGAGAACAAAAGCAGAAAAGTCTTGATTGTTAGGAGAGAGAGAGAGAGAGAGAGAGAGAGAGAGAGAGAGAGTGATTCGTCATCGCCACGTCCCGACAGACTACGGCAAACAGTGCTCGAGCATGGGGCACTGCGACAGGTCGGCGTCGGGCTTATTAAACCTATCTCCCCCAAACAAACGGACCCCGGAGTAATACAGTCCCGCCCAATTGTCGCAGTCGACGTCTTTCTCTGAATATCCCGCCTCTGTGGCGGCAGGGGCGATTTCTTGGGGTTAGTGGGATCCTTCGGCTCACGTCCAGTAGATCCCGCCGCCGGAACGATTCCCTAGGATCAGGGATTCTCTTGGTGACGTCTCTCCGCTGCTGGTCCTCGCAACCATTCGGGTTCTTCTCACACAGTTCCAGCATGTCGTGGTAGAAGGCTGCGTCACACTCACTTCTGGTGATGTTGTAGGAGTCTCCCTGGTGCAGCAGAGGGAAAAACGAATGGCAATTGCTGTGCGTTTCTTCCTGTCTTTCCCCATTCTGCCACTCCCCTCCCTCTTCTACTCCTCATCTCCATTCCTTCATCATTCCCTCGCTACCCTGCTCTCTCCACTGTCGCCCCCCCCCCCCCCCCCCCCCCTTTAATCTCGAAACATGCCATGTATGGAACAGACTACAAAATGTGAATGCGTAGGGTTTTGTTTGTTGTTGTTGTGGCTGTTTGAATAGCGTGTTTCTGTCATAATGTTATCATAATTGTCCAAAGCACATTAACGTCGTTGACACCGTTATTATCATCATTTCCTATGAAAATAATGACGATAATGGCGATGATGTAATGTAACTATGATTACCGTAATGTGAACTCATAACAGCAGTAACAACAATACTAGTACTTCTACAACTGCTGCTGCTGAAGATGACGTTGTTGAGTGCTGTTGCTGCTGCTGTTGCTGACGCTAGTACTACTACCTCTGCTGCTGCTGCCCCATTTTACCATTACACTATAAACGTTGGCGGTGAATGACTTATCCAGCTGTTCTTCTTCTGCTGTTGCTTCCACCACTACTTCTCCCAGAAACAAGTTGTGAACTGACAATGATTGAATAAGCGTATAGTCTTTTCAGAACTCCTCTCTCTCTATCTCATACACACACACACGCACACATACACACACACATACACACAAGCACGAGTGCACGCACGCAAACACACAAGCGCGCGTACACACACACACATTTCCGCATGCACAAACATGAGTACATGCATTGCGTATGCGCGCGCAAGCAGCACACACACACACACACACACACACACACACACACACACACACACACACACACACACACAGAGAGAGAGAGAGAGAGAGAGAGAGGAGAGAGAGAGAGAGAGAGAGAGAGAGAGAGAGAGAGAGAGAGAGAGAAGGTAAGTATACAGAAAGAGAGGGAGAGAGAGTCAGACAGACAGACAGACAAACAAACCCAAACACAGTCGGTCACTTACACAACGGTAGCAGATATCATGGCGGTGACAAGCTGGGGTGAAGAATGGTTTGCATTTCACCAGTCCCGAAATCAACAGCAACTTGGGGACGCTGCAGCCGTTGGTAACGGAATTGAACCCACAGGGTAGAGAGGCAGAGAATATGAACGATTCCACCGTGGCCCCCAGCCCCAAGACTGCTAGTAGGGCCAAAGTCCACCAAGCCGTTGCCGCCTTCATCGTCGCTGGTTCTTTTTCCGCGTGTTCTTTCACACTGGGTGGCAAAAAATTCGCTGAGGATGTCTGAGGATGATACTCCAGGATTTTATACCAGCGTGCTGGGAGAGATTGTCAATGTGACGGCAGATGGCACAGACGTAGTTTGGGAGGGGAGGGAAGGGGAATGGATGGGTTGAAAAGAGAAGGGGTACTGAGGAAGGGAGAGGGACAGGAAGGGAGGGTGAGGAAAAAGTGACAACATAAAACGCAGCAGATGCAAGGGCCAATTTTCAGCGCAACCAGTGTTGTATATCATCGTTGCACGCGAAACAATCGAGAAGGATGTACCAGCCTACAGTGTTGTTTCTGTATATATGGGCGACTGATTCGGATTCTTGGCGTCAGCTGAAAACTATTCATTGTAAAAGCGGTGATGCACTTATTATGCCAAAGTGCCAAGCCCCCCTCCCTCTTTCTAGAGATACACTTAACATGCAAAAATACCCTCCTCTCTTTCACACACACACACACACACACACACACATACACGCGCGCGCACGAGCGCACGCACGCGCACACACATACACATACACACACGCGCGCGCGCGCACACCACGCACACACGCAAGAGGACGGAAACGGTTACGAACTGAAGCCTAAGTCTGCTGAAACAAAACATTCGTACCAGGAAGCATGAGATCGATCAGATCTGGAAGTGTGTGGGGTCGTTCGAATATGCGAACCAAAAGAAGTCTCCGCAAAAGGAAATAAAAGCGGAGTGACCTATGATTTAAGAAAAGAAGAGTTGGAGCGACGCCTGTGGCAAACTGCTGAGACGCCGACGACGACCAGTAAACTTCAAGGAATCGAGGTCAACAGAAAGCGTGCCGAATGAAGATTGTCTGGCAAACTCGTAGAAAGACCTAGTGAGTGAATCTTCTCCTTCTTCTTTGTATGAACATCCACCATCATCATTTTGATGGTTCTGATGTGTATAAAACTGGGGGTTTCCACAAATTGGGTTGTTGGCATGTAAAACTGGCAGTAGCGGGACTAGTGGGGTGGGATAGTGGTGGTAGAGGAGCAGGGGGTGGGGGTGGGGGGGGGGTAGGGGGGGGGCGCTGGCTGGTCAGATTCGGGACTTGAAGCACCCCACCGAGGTTGAGGAGATAACCTCTGGAGGCAGGCTGTTCCAGTCATTGACAGTCCTCGAGAAGAAGGAATACTTCCTGTAGTTTGTTCAGACAGGGAGGAAATACGTCTCACTGTGTGACTGTCTTGTAGACCCTGTTGGGGTGTTAGGTGTGGGCCTGAATGGGGTGTTTATGCTGACCTCTTCATGATGGTATTTGAAGAAGGTGGTCAGCCTTGCTGCTCTTTTTCTGTCTGCTAGGGTGGACCACTGTAGATGTGTCAGCATGGAATCGACACTTGAGGTGTGACGGTGGCGGTTCACAACCCATCGAGCTGCACGGCGTTGGATTTTTACTAGGTTGTCGATGTTTTTGGCAGTATAGGGGTCCCAGACAGGTGAGGCGTATTCAAGAGTGGGGTGAACTAGCGCTTTGTAGGCAGTTTACTCGATGTTGATAGAGCCCACACTCAGGTTTCGCCTGAGAAACCCTAAGGTCTTGTTTGCCCTATTTGTTGTGTTGGAAATGTGGGTGTCCTGACTGAGGTCTTACGAGATGGTGATCCCCAGGTACTTTGTCTCTTCTACTCTTTTGAGGTTTTGGCTATGGAGGTGGTATGTGCCAGTTAGTGTGTTTCTCTTCCTTGAGATATGGAGGACCTGATATTTGTCTGGGTGGAAAGACATCTTCCATGTTGTTTCCCAGTCTGTCATGTGGTCCAGGTCCTCTTGTAGCTTCCTTTGGCTTGGGAGGAAGTGACAGTTCTGTGGCAGAGAGTGTCGTCTGCAAAGAGCCGTGTTGTTGAGGAGAGTTGTTCAGGGAGGTCGTTGATGTAGAGGAGAAAAAGGGGGGGCCCAGGACTGATCCCTGGGGAACTCCTGACTCTACTGGGACGGCCTCTGAGAAAGCTCCATCAACAACCACCGCCTGCTGTCGGTTTGCCAGGAAGTTCTTGATCCATTCGTGGACCTGGCCAGTGATCCCGTAATGTCTTACTTATTTTTCATTTATGTTTTATTTGCTCGGAGAACTAAAACAGATGATACAGATGTCAGGCCTAAGTCAGTGAACTAAAACAAATGATACTGGAAACTACAGTGAATGACAAAAAAAAAGCCAAAAGCAAACAAACAACAAACAAACAAAAGCAAAGCAAATAATAGACAGAATATTCCGTGGAACAAAGTATGTGAATAGCCAAACACAGACGTACAGTTTCACAACGTAGACCTACCTATGCCAACGCCACCATTTCATCATTAGGCCGAGATCCCCAACAGTCAGTTCCCACTGTGCAGAGGCTTGTAGCCTACAGAAACTACAAGCAGGAGGAAAGAAAAATGAAGAGTAGGCCTATAGCCTAAAGAGAGCAAGAAAACTCCAGAACCACAAATGACGCAAAAACTTCAAGTGAGGTCAAAGCAACACCCCATAGAAATAGAACAGCGAAAGGTTCTCTTAATCGTTCCTACCATCAGCAATGGAAACACGATCTACCGCTGGTCGTCCTTATACACGATTCTGTCATGAACAACGTCAACGCGAAAAGACTTGGTCGATCTTACGGCTTTTAGGTACTATCAGGGAGAGCAATCTACTCTTGGAAAATGTCTTAACCCCCTCAAAATAATGATACACTAATGGATGCCATAGTTCATTATGGTGTTAATAGCATTTAAAAAATGTGACCCAGAAGTTGCCAGCAAAAGCTTTGCACAGTGCAACTAAAATATCGCTTCCGACCATCCCAGAGCACACAAAAATAAATGAAAAATAAGTTAGATTGCTCATGTAAAAGATCATTAGCTGCAAATAA